>LR999452.1:2068522-2151263 GCA_905216605.1 Arabidopsis arenosa
ACAGGGGAGTTTTGCCCAAGATCAGAATGTTGCTAGACACTGCCTCTAATGGGAATTTCTTGAATAAGGATGTTGAGGAAGGCTGGGAATTGATAGAGAACTTAGCTCTATCCGATGGTAACTATAACGAGGATTTTGATCGCTCCAACAGAGGTATTGGAGATCCGGATGCGAAGCATAATAAGGAGATGATTCAGGCTCTCAACGATAAGATGGATAAATTTCTGCTTACTCAACAGAAGCAAGTCCACTATATCACTGAAGAAGAGCACTATCAAATCCAAGAGGGGGAGAATACTCAGGCTGCAGAAGTCAGCTACATTCAGAACCAAGGTGGCTACAACAAGGGCTACAACCCCTACCCGCATGCTCATCCAAATCTATCTTACCGGAGCACGAATGTTGCAAACCCTCATGATCAGGTTTACCATCAACAACAACAGAACCAGTCAAAGCCATTCGTACCATACAATCAAGGCTTTGTCCCAAAGCAGTAATTCAGTGGAGGTTTTCACCAACAGAATCCACCACCCGGTTATACACAGCAAACACAACAAGCTCCACCTGCACAAGATCAAGAGATGAAACAAATGCTTCAGCAGATTCTACACGGTCAAGCAGCTGGTGATAAGAAAATGGCTGAGATTCACAACAAAGTAGACTGCACCTTCAATGATCTCAATGTCAAGATTGAGGCTCTAAACTCCAGGATTAAGTACATGGAGAGCCAAGTTGCCTCTACTTCTGCGCCTCAGAATCCAGGGCAACTGCCAGGGAAAGCTATTCAGCATCAGAAAGGTCATGTTAATGCTATTCACCTTCGCAGTGGTCGAGAGCTGCAAACTCGACCTAGCATAGCTCTTGTCACTGAGGACAGTGAGATTCAAGAAGGGGAGGATTTCATTCAGCATGAAACTCAAGTAGAAGACACCAAGAGGCTGTACCTAGTGATCAAGCTAAAAGCCCCCAGATCAAAGAACTAGTTGTTGATAAGAGTAAGAAGAAAGCTTTTATCCCACCGCCTTACAAGCCCAAAATACCATTCCCTGGAAGGTTCAAACAGGACATAATTGAGAAGTACAGAGCAATGTTTGCTAAGTACATCAAAGAGTTAGAAGCCTGGATGCCTCTCATTGATGCTTATAAGCTGATACCAGACTCTCACAAGTATCTAAAGGACATGATAATGGAGAGAATTCAGGAAGTGCAAGGGATGGCTATGGAGAGTCATGAGTGCAGTGAAATCATCCAAACGAAGATTATTCCCAAGAAATTGGGAGATCCTGGTTCGTTTACTTTACCTTGCTCTCTAGGCACTTTGGCCTTCAGTAACTGCCTCTGCGATCTAGGTGCTTTTAAAAGTCTCATGCCTCTCTCCGTGGCCAAGAGACTGGGTTTCAGCAAGTATAAACCTTGCAACATCACCTTGATCCTGGCTGATGAGTCTATCAGATTTCCTCATGGGTTATTAGAAGATTTGCCTATTAAGATTGGAAATGCTGAAATCCCTACAGACTTCATAGTGCTAGAAATGGATGAACCAAAAGATCCTTTAATCTTAGGAAGGCCCTTCTTAGCCACTGCTGGAGCTGTCATTGATGTTAAGAATGGGAAGATTGATCTTAATCTGGGAAATGATTTCAAAATGAAGTTTGACATCAATGATGCCACGAGGAAGCCAACAATTGAAGGACAGACCTTCGTAGTTAAGGTAATGGATTGCCTAGCTGATGAACAGCTAGAGGAGGTTGCTGAGGAAGATCACCAACAAACTTCTTTGACTAAGAGTGGTGAAGCAGGATATCTTCTCACTGAAACCTTGAGCTGTGGTAAGTCACTAGATTGACACAAGGAAGTAGTAGGGTCAGAGGTCTTTAAAGGCTTGATTGGGTCAAAAACAGAGGTTAAGGTGGCATATGAAGCAAGCTCAACACATGCTCAACCAACTGACTCGAGTATACATTTGAGCAAGCCTACAACTCGTCCGGAGAACTCTAGCTCGACCAAACATCGTGATAAGTTGCTAGAGTCTAGCAATTCTGCTCCAGATGGCTGGTTAGAACTCAAGGAGAGGTCCAAATGGCAGGATAAAGCCATAAGGGAGCTAACAGGCACTGTGAGAGAGCTGAAGGATCAAATCAAGAAGCTCCATGGGATAGCCAACCAAGTACCACTCCCAATCAAGGACGTCCCAACTGATGAAGCATCCACTCTGGTCAGCAAAAAGGGAGTGAATTCACTTCAGCATGGTCTATAGAAGAAGACTATCCAGTTGCTCAACAAGAAGCTTACTATGAGAAAAGGGCCATTGAGTACTTAACTGCAGATTTATCAAGAGAGCCTGCTAAGCCAGATGATTCATCCACCTGCAGGACAGAGGAGACCTCATTTGCTCTCTACAATCCACCCTAAGCTCATTCAGTGTGAGAAGTCAAGCTAAAGACTTTAAACAAGCTCACTTGGGAGGAAGTCCCATGTCTATCCTTGTAAATATTAGTTATTTCCTTGTTATTTTTGATGTTTTTGCTTAAGTGTCTCAGGATAAAGCGTTTTAAGGAAGCCAAGGCGTGAAACAGAACTATGGTTTTGACTCGACTCTCTAACTCGACATGATGTCGAGCTCAACCAAAATTGCCAAAGAAGGAGCCCAGCTCGACCTCTCTACTCGACGTGAAGTCGAGTTAGCCCACGAAGTGAATCCAAGCCACCAAAGAAGCTTACCTCGATGCCAAGTCGAGCCTACTCATCGAGCCCACCAGTAGCAGGTCAATCACCTCCTTCTTCAACAATCCATGAGGTAACAACTCCAATTCACCATTGTATATACCACATTTCATTTTGTTTCTCTGTTGGTTTGCCATGAGTACTCTCTTCCAAATGCTTGTTACACAGAGGACTGTGTAATTTAAGTTTGGGGGAGGGCTCAGGGAGTATTTGACTTTGTGTTTTGTTTTCTTATCTCAAATTTTGCATCATTTCATCTAAGGCATAGAAAAACCAAAAAAATTTGAAAAATTTCGAAAATTGTAATACAAGAGAAGAGTGTTCATGTAGTTCGCATTGCCATTTTAAGACTGTTTTAGTATGCTTTCATTTAGGACTGTTGCATCATGCATTTGCATTGGAGATTATGATGATTATAACCTTGTAAATATGCATATTCACTAAGTAGAACTCAGTGCCCTGGTTGTTAGTTCTCTAATGCATAATCGACTGAACTTGAAGTAAGACCGCACCATCTCTTGAATTCAACGCTTGATTTTCTTGTTCTTAGTCGAAACTCGCTTTGATCTGATGCCATTCCCTATCAATTTGAACTTGAATTTTGACTTATAATTATCATGCTGTGCATTGTGCTATGAACTCATGGATACCTTAAAATACTTGGACTTTCTTTTACCTTTTGATCACTCTTGCTAGTCCAAGTAGCTGACTCCCATCTTTGGAGCAGTTATACCCCACCCTTAGCCTTAACCTTCTTTCAAGCCATTTATCATTTTTGTGTGAATGTGAGGCCTTATTTCGATTGAGCTTGGTAGAAAGTGTTAGGTCTGTAACGACAAGGATAGTATCTCATGTAGTTCTAGTTCACGTTATCTGGACTAGATAGGACTAGGTGGGTGCTTAATTCTGGGTTTGGGTTGTGTTTAAAAGAAAGAAAAGGTCGTGTTCATCATTGAAAGAAAAGAAAAGGGAAAAGAGTCCTAAGGAGAAGTAGCTAAAGTAAGAGAAGTCTAGTAAAGGATTTGGGTGTGCTAAAGTAAAGAAAAAAAGGGGTTCTGTAAATAGCTTAAAGAGAATGGGCAAAAGCCTTGTGTTTATGAGAAGAAAGAAAAGGGAACCCTAGTTGTTAAAGAATCCTAATCCGCTAGACAGAGCAAAGTAAGAAAGCTTCTCCTAGGATAGAAAAGCAAAGAAAAGAAAGGAATGATGTGAGTAAAAGTCTGTAAATGTTTGGAGTGCAAAAGGGTAGAGTTAAGTTCATGTTCTGGGATTAGAAATAGGACCTCCATTTGAGTTGATATTGATTACATTCTGGGTAGATGGGGTCTTATCCTTGTATGCATAACTTGATACTCACCTTTAGCATTCTACTAAAGCTCAATCATTCTTGAGAGATCCCCTGTTGCGATTTAAACCAGATCTTTAAGGGACCATCTTTGTCTCTAAACCTTTACCCTTAAGCCAAATGTGTTCTTATCCAATGCATAGTATGATTCACGGTTCCTACTTAATCAATGTTAAAGGGAATGTGCTGATTTGAATGCTTGAATTGATTAAGGCAGAGGTTAGGTTGAGATGTGAAGGAGATGGCTAATGTTTTTAAGTAGAGATCAGTCAACCTTGCATTCTAGAATTAGCAACCTGGACATTGAATTCACTTACTCTATATGCATGTTCTGGTTCTGAGTCTCCACCTTCAAACCTCTTCTCCAGCTTAGTTCTATTTGTTTGCTTGAGGGCAAGCAAGAGCTAAGTTTGGGGGAGTTGATATCTCTGTATTTTACCACTTTTAAGCACACTTTTCTCATGCATTTAGCTAAGTTTCATCTCTCTTTCATTGCATCCATAGTCCTTTTCATATCATTTTCATTACTTAGCTCGATTTGCATTGCATCGCACAGCATATTGCATATTTGATGTTTTTCAGGTACTTTGGAGTTTATTTGGGACTTAAAGGAATGAAGAGGAGCAAGCTTGATGTATGAACCTGACTTGGGATCGAGTTAGAAGGAAAGAAGCCATTCAAGGACGTTTGGAGCCAAGCTCGACACACATTTGGATGCAAAGAAGAGAATTGATGATTCAGAACCAGTCTGAAGTCCCTCAAAGATCGACTCAGATGGAAGTCTTTCATTGCGATTTAGCCTCAGAGCTCTTCATACAAGTTATAGAAATTGAGTTACCTTTCTAACGGAGGTGATTTCAAGCGAATCAGAGCTTTGATGCAAGAATTATGGTTGTTTTAATGGAGACATATCACCCTGTGCAGAAGACTGGTTGGACTCGACGGGAGGTCGAGCAGGTGCTCAGAAACCACCAAGACATGGGCTCGACGTTTGGACTCGACCACAGGTCGAGTAGGTGCTCAAAAGGAACCAAATTTGAAGAATCACTCCCCCTCGACGTGTGGACTCGACGTCACGTCGAGTAGGACACCAGAGAGGAGCAACCTTGGATTTTTCACACGGGCTCGACGTGGTTGGCTCGACGTCACGTCGAGGGGGTGCTCCACCGACTTCTTATTTTGTCTTGTAGCCAAATTAGGGCAACCTAGTATTCCTATAAATAGGGGTACACGCTATTATCCAGCGGATATTCCTTTTACCCAGCAGATATTCCACTGTTCTCTCAAAAACCCTAGATTTTGTAATCGTTTTTCCTGTTGATCCTTTGAGTTTTTGAATTTTATTTCTTCATCAAAGTTGTAGATCTCCTTCTCATCTATAACATACTTGCTTTTCAATGATTTCTGGGTTTGAAACATTTTCTGGGTTTATATGCATGATGTTCTTCAGTGTTCTTGAGTAGTGGATTAGGGTTCTTGAGGATGGGTTAGATTAGGTGTGGAATCCTTAGTATATTTAGGTGGTTAAGTGTAGAATTGCTTGATTTCCCTTCTGGTTTAGTAGATCTTAATGCTATTTCTTCTCTGATCAATTGGAAATAGATCTCAGACATTTCCACACCCACAAGGTGTTTGATGAAATGTCTGAACAAACTTTTCCAGAGATTTGCATACTCTAGCCCAAGAGATTGGATGTTTAGAATGCTTATTGACTATATTAGATTGAATCATAATGCCTGCTAGGTTATATTTCTTCAATGAGAATTGAGTATGAAAGTGATTTAGCTTGAGAATCTCTGTCACGAGAGTGGATTGATTTGTATTCGAATCTATTGTCTAGGGATAGCTTGATTGAGTTTGTTAACCACCTAGGTAGACTAAGGAGACTGCTATAATCGATTACCCCATTCCTCAGGACCCTTTTATCTCTATTGATTGTTTAAATCTCAGTTTCTGTTAGCTTTTGTGTTCTACTCGACCTGTTAGGCCTAGAGCGTTTCTCTGCATTGTTAGGTTGTTAGTTTCTTTTCCAAAGCTTATGCATGATAGTTTCTGGTCTTTAGTTTACTTCTTACTGCTTAGTTTTCTTTTTTATGCTTTTAAATTTGGTACTTGCACGTTAATTGGTTGATTAGGTTGAATAGAAACACACAAAACCTTTTCACAATTGGCTTGACTTATTTGCTTTATGTTTCATATCTTGAATGCTTGCAGTCACACTGAGATTGGATTGATAAACCTAATATACTACAATGGCATGTGTATTAGGAATTGATACTTGTTAGAGAGTAAAATCTTACTATCAATTTGGCGCCGTTGCCAGTCTTGTGTTGCATTGTTCCATTTAAGATTTCAGAAACGTTTAAGATCAAGTTCTTTCTTTACTTTGGTTACTAACTACTCTCTTCAGCTGCTTGTTTTTGTGCTCCAGGTACCAACTCGACCTCAAGTCGAGTCTACACGTCGAGACTAGCCACTTTGCATGCAAACTCGTTCTCAAGGCTCCAGCAACCTCATCAGCTACAAAGACAACATCAACCAGTTAGCCCGTGAGTTGAAAGAACGTAGAGCCAGAGACGGTTGTGAACTGCACAATCCAGTAGCCATGGAACCACAAGAACAAGACAATCAAGGAGTTGGGATACCAAGGAACATTGGTGCTGGGGATGCACCAAGAAACCATCAACAGAGACAGGGCATAGTTCCACCTCCTGTCCAGAACAACAATTTCGAGATCAAGAGTGGATTGATCTCAATGATACAAGGAAACAAGTTTCATGGGTTGCCTATGGAAGATCCCTTAGACCACTTGGATAACTTTGACAGGCTCTGCAGCCTCACCAAGATAAATGGTGTTAGTGAAGACGGTTTCAAGCTGCGTTTGTTTCCCTTCTCGCTGGGAGACAAAGCACACCACTGGGAGAAGACATTACCTGCTGGCTCCATCACATCTTGGGACGATTGCAAGAAGGCCTTCTTAACAAAGTTCTTCTCAAATTCAAGAACTGCACGTCTAAGGAATGAAATCTCCAGTTTCACCCAAAAGCAGTCTGAATCCATTTGTGAGGCCTGGGAGAGATTCAAAGGCTACACTATACAGTGTCCACACCATGGTTTCAAGAAGGCTTCACTACTCAGCACACTCTACAGGGGAGTTTTGCCCAAGATCAGAATGTTGCTAGACACTGCCTCTAATGGGAATTTCTTGAATAAGGATGTTGAGGAAGGCTGGGAATTGATAGAGAACTTAGCTCTATCCGATGGTAACTATAACGAGGATTTTGATCGCTCCAACAGAGGTATTGGAGATCCGGATGCGAAGCATAGTAAGGAGATGATTCAGGCTCTCAACGATAAGCTGGATAAATTTCTGCTTAGTCAACAGAAGCAAGTCCACTATATCACTGAAGAAGAGCACTATCAAATCCAAGAAGGGGAGAATACTCAGGCTGCAGAAGTCAGCTACATTCAGAACTAAGGTGGCTACAACAAGGGCTACAACCCCTACAAGCCTGCTCATCCTAATCTATCTTACCGGAGCACGAATGTTGCAAACCCTCAGGATCAGGTTTACCCTCAGCAACAATATATTATTATTAGTATCGATAGAATAGAGCTATTAATAGCTAAGATAGATAAGATAGAATAGCGGTGACAGGTTATGTATATCCATTCTATAGTTTTATTTTAATAGGTAAGATAGAATAGCGCTAACCGATTATCCATTCTATAGTGTTATTTTAATAGGTAAGATAGAATAGCGTTGACCGATTATCCATTAATCGTAAATTTTTAACCATAACCGTTTTAATGGATAATCGGTCACCGCTAATCGGTCACCGCTATTCTATCTTACCTATTAAAATGAAACTATAGAATGGATAATCGTTCAGCGCTATTCTATCTTACCTATTAATAGCTCTATTCTATCGATACTAATAATAAAATATAAAACTATAGAATGGATAATCGGTGACCGCTATTCTATCTTACCTATTAAAATGAAACTATGTCTCCAGAAAAAGGGACAATTTCTGAACCCTCCAGAAAAAGGAAAAATTTTTGAACCCTCCAGAGGGACAATTTCTGAACCCTCCAGAATAAATTTCTGGTCCCTCCAGAAAAAGAGACAATTTCTGAACCCTTCAGAATCAATTTCTGAACCCTCCAGAATCAATATTTATTTTAGAAGCCGAGAGACGATGAAGCGGGAATACAAAAGGACCACGACACATTGCTTTTTCCAACTCAATGAAACTCCTATTCCAATCAATCTCACTTACTTTGTAACCGTTTTTCACCAAAGACATAACCGTAACAAGCGTGGTAGCTTTGCCCACTTAAGTTTGTTCTTGCAGGTTTCAAACTGAAATGGTAGCTTTAGGTTGGTAGAGTTAAAAAGCATGAAAAGCTTCATGAATTTTTATTTTCTGGTCATTTGATCTTATAGTCTTATGCCATGTGTAGTATCATGATCATGTCTGTTTCTCACTGGATGATCCATTGGAATTTTGGTGACATCCTTCTAATATTGTTCAAGTGAGCTCTAATGGTTCAGTTGTAGGATTCAATAGTATTATTATACTTTTTCGAGCATCTGTTATATTTTGATTATTTCTTTTGATTGTATCAAACACTTGCTTCCTGGTCATTTTTCAAATACTGGCGTTCTTAATAGTAGGTGTTTGATTTAAGTTTTTCTGAAAGATTGATTTAAGTAGTTGTGCATGATTAATGTCTGGCAAGTTAGTAGATGATTTATGAGTAATCTAAGATATTTTACCTTGACTAGATTGATTATTGAAAAACAAAAATCCTTTACCAAAAATCCCTCACGAAGTAAAAAGTTAGTAAAAGAAGAATTATCGAATGAGGTACAACTTGCATACTGGGGATCAATTGACATTTAGAGATGGTGAAAACAATAATAAGGCATGTTCAATCTGAAAAGGGTGTCTTTCTTTCAAGAATTGACGATGAGAAGACACGTCGTAAAACAGCGAACGACGGGAAAATATACTTGGTTATTGTAAGACTTCAAATACACTTAACGTATAGCACACAATTATGTTATTACATACTTATAAAGCACTTTTGTATACTTGTGTTCTCTAATTCCACATGTGCAATTCAAAAATCCAACAATCTTACAAGAAAATTTTACTTTTGAAAAGAGACTAATAGTTTTCAATACACTTCCTTTAAAATAGTCGGCTCGAGTCAATTTTTCAACAAAGAAACATTTAGAGGCAAGGTTACTATAGAAGAAGAAAATATAGAAAACATTAATTACATCACTCAACTTGTGAGTTTCTCCTAACATGCATTATTGGTAGAGTCGATGGTGATGCCAAGGCCGATAAGTTCAATGAAATTCCTACGAAATACTTTAATAAAAAAAAACCTAGGAAATACAGTATTATGAGTTTTGCATACACGATTGGTTAAATGTTAATGTTAAAATATTCTTCTAAATAGTGAAAAAATTCAATATTTAATCATAGAATATTTTTTTGTCAATAATCGACAACCTTCTATAAATAATCCACCATAACTTTAAAAAATGTAGTGAAAAAATTAAAAAACCTATGGGAACATAATGTATTAAGGTTTTTAAAACTTTTATAAAAATACAACTTTGAAATTTCATTGTATAAAATTCTATTTAATTTTTAACACTATCTAAAATATTAATATATAGTTAGAAAAACAGAATACTATCTAAATTATTAATATATAATTTAAAAAACAGACCGCGCGTAGCGCGGTTATTTCCCTAGTTATATTGGAAAAAGAAATTGTTAATGTATATGCGAAATCTTTCCTATTAAAAAGAAAAAGAAAATCGAAAATTTGTTAAGTTTTATTATATTAATAAATCGAAAATATTTGTAAAGATTAAAAAAGTATTTATTCTAAAAATTTTGATTACAATATGAATTTGCCTAGGAATTGGAAAAAGGTATAAACCTAACCAAGACTCCGAAGCTCTTTTCTTCTTTTTTTTTCTTCACAAACTAAAACTTTCTCTTTTCTGCTCTACAAGCTTTTGGTCTCTTCTTCGTAGCTAAATCTTTTTCTCTGTTAAGTGTGAATCATAAATCTCCAGTAAATTCTCAAAATTTATTCATTTCAAGAGTCAAGAAGCAAACGAATTGAATTTCTTCTCTGTTCCTGCTTCTGGATTGAATTTCCTCCTGAGACGGAGGCGACGGCGTCACCGGAGCTGGGAACGAGCTAACCACCGTAGAAGGGGATTGGGATTCTAATTGCCGTTTCGAAATGGAAGACGGAGAAGGCATGGAGGCTGCAGCGGCGGAGCTTGAGAGACTCCAAATTGAAATCCTCCATAGAATCTCCGTTCTCGATAGCTCTTTTCTCCCTCAGAGTTCCACGGCGGCTCCGTCTCCTTCTCTACCGGTTGATGAAAGCGAAACGGTGGCTCGCCTCTCATCCATTCTCCGGCGTTAACGATTTCAGCTTCAAGAGAGATCGAATCCCGTCGTAATGTTCTCGGCGCTTACGAAGAAGGAGAAAAAGAAAAGAAGTTTTAACCATATAAAAAAAGAAAAAGAAGGAGAAAATCTTAACCGTTGGATTTAATTCACCAATGGTGGAGAATAAGCCAAAGTTCAATCTTGGTAGTTACTGCTTATTGGCTAATAACATGAACGGTTCAGATTAAATCAGCAAGACAGATCTAACAGCTCAGATTAATCGCGTCAACAAAAAAAGGGACGGCTCAGATTAAAGTCGGCGCGATCTAACGGCTCAGGGTTTGTCCCACATTGTGGGAGGTGAGTTCTCATTGGCTAGTAATGAAAAAATCATAAAATTATCATATAAAATTTTTATTAATGAAAAAAATATAAATTATTTCTTTAAAAATACAATATATGTATTTAAATTTTTAGAATTTTTTTTCTTATAAGTATAAAATTTTTAAATTAACAACAATTAATATAGGTTAGTATTCTAACTATCAAACTTATATGTTCATATACACTAGGGCATAGTTTAGGGTTTAGGGTTTAACTCGTTCAAATGGTACAACTAAGTAGATATAGTACAGTTTGAATTTCATGCATAATATTTTTAAGTAAAGAATATACTTAAATGGATACAGATACTTAGTCAAATTTCAAAATAACTTTAACTAGATTCAAATATTTACTATAATTTTTTATTTTTGGATTCTTCTACAATCTAAAAAAATGTTTCAATCTTAATGTTATTGGTTAAACAAATATTCTCACAATAAAATAAAAACAAATCTTACTATTAAATGAGAATGCGCTTAAGTGAGGCCGATGAATATCAGCCAATCGAAATGATGACGTAATTGATGACGTCAATGCCACATGTATTAACGTTATGTTTTAATTGGCTGATGAATCTGCTTTTTATTTTTATTTTTTTCTTTACTGACCCGTTTAACTATTTATAGAGTATGAAAAAACATGAATTTTGATATAAAATTTATATATATATATATATATATATATATATATATATATATATATATAATTCTAATTATTATGAAGTTAAATAATTGATATAAAAAAAATACAAAACATGACCGACCAATTAAATAATTCCACGTGTCCTCAAAAAACGATGCAAATAAAAAACATTTCCCTTAACAAAATATGCAATCGTCTGCTCTCTAAAGCTTCTCCAAATTGTTATAAACTCCGGGACAAGACCAAAAATTTAACAAAATAACAAGATTATGTCAAAAGAAACTGCTTCATCATATTCACTTCTTCTTCGACCTTTTAACCGGACGCTGACCAACAACACTCTCGTCGTCACTTATCATAATCATATCTACACACACACAATAGAGAATATCGATTTAGAATCTTAGCGTTTATATAAAAAAAAAACATACACACATATTCATACCTTGCATAGCATTTATAAGTGATAACGTATCTTCTATATACCTTATTTAGAGCCTTCGTGACTTGGTCTTGTGGCCACTAGGAGAGAATAGAACTGGTGGTATAACCACGCGTCCAGCTCGCGTTTTATAAACCCCAACCTTTTCCTGCTCAGGTTGTTCCTGAAAATTCAACTCCTTGAGTTGATCAACCAATACGTCCGGCTCATCCTCATCCTCATCCTGAACATTCAACTCCGGCTCATCCTCATCCTCATCCTCATCCTCATCCTCATCCTCATCCTCATCCTCATCCTCATCCTCATCCTGAACATTCAACTCCGGCTCATCCTCATCCTCATCCTCATCCTGAACATTCAACTCCTTATCAAACTCATCCTTATCCTGAACATTCAACTCCTTACCAAACTCATCCTTATCTCCCGTGTCCGGTTCATGCAGTGAATTGCTGAGCCTAGGCGAAGCCTCGAGCCCAAGCGAAACAGAAGTCTCGAGCCTGGGCGAAGCCTCGAGCCCAAGCGAAACAGAAGTCTCGAGCCTGGGCGAAGCATAGCCACCATCTTCTTGAGCTTTTTCTACCTCAATGAATCCACGCCTCCAATCTAGCTCAGTCCAGGGGTATCCTCCCTTCACCATCTTCATCATCATCTTAAAAGGATCATCATCTTCATAGTCTTCTTCATCAGAACCAAGAAAGCTGATTACCGAGGGACTCGTAGATTCTGCCACGCTCTCAATTTCATAATAACTAGGCTGCCTAGTAACCACGTACCTCTCACAAACAAAGCCCGAAGTATCTGATTCTGACTGAGCAAAAGCAGTTTCTAATGCTGGCACAGAAGCCAAAAAAAGACCATCCGGTATTTAGCCTATATTCATATCCGAACCAGAACCGTTTTTTTCGGTTATTCAGTTTCGGTTTTTTTGCCCAAGCCTACTTTATCTAATCCTAATTTCATATTATAATTTTAAAAAGAAAAAAAAAAAGTTAGTCTGACCAAAACTTTATCTAATCCAAATTTCATATTATAATTTTAAAAAGAAAAAAAAAAAGTTAGTCTGACCAAAACTCAAAATCTTTCCTTCCTCCCTCGAGACGCACAACAATCACATCCAATCTGACGAAAACTCTTCCACTCTCATCCAGCTTTTTTTTTTACTTCTTTTGCACAACTCTTCTTTCTCTTACTTCTTTCATCTTTCTTCTTCTTCTTCTTTCATGTCTCGATGGATTCTTCAGCGAAAGCTCTTCTTCTTTTTGTCATTCTTTTTGTTGTTTTTTTCTATTTTGCTTTGCAAAAGTCACTGCGTTCAAACCGTTCTTCACCAGCTCCTCCACCAGCACCAGCTTTCCGAGTTTCTTTAGAATCTCTTGAATCTCAAGACTCTCAAGTCTCTTTGGATTCGACGGATTCTCTAAACTCTGACGATGGCGACTCTCACTTTTCCGATTGTCTACTCGACTGGTAAGAGGATTTGTGCTCTTTTTTTTATATGAATATGAATATATTGCCTTTTAGGAAAAATTACATTAGATAGTTTTCTTTTCATGATTTGTGCTCTTTATTTATGAGGTTGTGGAATTTAGGGTTTTTTCAATTTGTTGGTGGTATAACCACGCGTCCAGCTCGCGTTTTATAAACCCCAACCTTTTCCTGCTCAGGTTGTTCCTGAAAATTCAACTCCTTGAGTTGATCAACCAATACGTCCGGCTCATCCTCATCCTCATCCTGAACATTCAACTCCGGCTCATCCTCATCCTCATCCTCATCCTCATCCTCATCCTCATCCTGAACATTCAACTCCGGCTCATCCTCATCCTCATCCTCATCCTGAACATTCAACTCCGGCTCATCCTCATCCTCATCCTCATCCTGAACATTCAACTCCTTATCAAACTCATCCTTATCCTGAACATTCAACTCCTTACCAAACTCATCCTTATCTCCCGTGTCCGGTTCATGCAGTGAATTGCTGAGCCTAGGCGAAGCCTCGAGCCCAAGCGAAACAGAAGTCTCGAGCCTGGGCGAAGCCTCGAGCCCAAGCGAAACAGAAGTCTCGAGCCTGGGCGAAGCATAGCCACCATCTTCTTGAGCTTTTTCTACCTCAATGAATCCACGCCTCCAATCTAGCTCAGTCCAGGGGTATCCTCCCTTCACCATCTTCATCATCATCTTAAAAGGATCATCATCTTCATAGTCTTCTTCATCAGAACCAAGAAAGCTGATTACCGAGGGACTCGTAGATTCTGCCACGCTCTCAATTTCATAATAACTAGGCTGCCTAGTAACCACGTACCTCTCACAAACAAAGCCTGAAGTATCTGATTCTGACTGAGCAAAAGCAGTTTCTAATGCTGGCACAGAAGCCAAAAAAAGACCATCCGGTATTTAGCCTATATTCATATCCGAACCAGAACCGTTTTTTTCGGTTATTCAGTTTCGGTTTTTTTGCCCAAGCCTACTTTATCTAATCCTAATTTCATATTATAATTTTAAAAAGAAAAAAAAAAAGTTAGTCTGACCAAAACTTTATCTAATCCAAATTTCATATTATAATTTTAAAAAGAAAAAAAAAAAGTTAGTCTGACCAAAACTCAAAATCTTTCCTTCCTCCCTCGAGACGCACAACAATCACATCCAATCTGACGAAAACTCTTCCACTCTCATCCAGCTTTTTTTTTTACTTCTTTCGCACAACTCTTCTTTCTCTTACTTCTTTCATCTTTCTTCTTCTTCTTCTTTCATGTCTCGATGGATTCTTCAGCGAAAGCTCTTCTTCTTTTTGTCATTCTTTTTGTTGTTTTTTTCTATTTTGCTTTGCAAAAGTCACTGCGTTCAAACCGTTCTTCACCAGCTCCTCCACCAGCACCAGCTTTCCGAGTTTCTTTAGAATCTCTTGAATCTCAAGACTCTCAAGTCTCTTTGGATTCGACGGATTCTCTAAACTCTGACGATGGCGACTCTCACTTTTCCGATTGTCTACTCGACTGGTAAGAGGATTTGTGCTCTTTTTTTTATATGAATATGAATATATTGCCTTTTAGGAAAAATTACATTAGATAGTTTTCTTTTCATGATTTGTGCTCTTTATTTATGAGGTTGTGGAATTTAGGGTTTTTTCAATTTGTTGGTGGTATAACCACGCGTCCAGCTCGCGTTTTATAAACCCCAACCTTTTCCTGCTCAGGTTGTTCCTGAAAATTCAACTCCTTGAGTTGATCAACCAATACGTCCGGCTCATCCTCATCCTCATCCTGAACATTCAACTCCGGCTCATCCTCATCCTCATCCTCATCCTCATCCTGAACATTCAACTCCGACTCATCCTCATCCTCATCCTCATCCTGAACATTCAACTCCTTATCAAACTCATCCTTATCCTGAACATTCAACTCCTTACCAAACTCATCCTTATCTCCCGTGTCCGGTTCATGCAGTGAATTGCTGAGCCTAGGCGAAGCCTCGAGCCCAAGCGAAACAGAAGTCTCGAGCCTGGGCGAAGCCTCGAGCCCAAGCGAAACAGAAGTCTCGAGCCTGGGCGAAGCATAGCCACCATCTTCTTGAGCTTTTTCTACCTCAATGAATCCACGCCTCCAATCTAGCTCAGTCCAGGGGTATCCTCCCTTCACCATCTTCATCATCATCTTAAAAGGATCATCATCTTCATAGTCTTCTTCATCAGAACCAAGAAAGCTGATTACCGAGGGACTCGTAGATTCTGCCACGCTCTCAATTTCATAATAACTAGGCTGCCTAGTAACCACGTACCTCTCACAAACAAAGCCTGAAGTATCTGATTCTGACTGAGCAAAAGCAGTTTCTAATGCTGGCACAGAAGCCAACATCCACAACTGTAATGCCATCGGAAAACCTTTAAGGTCTTTCTTTGACGAACCAGTTTGCAATTTACCAGTAAGTTTGTGTACAGAATCTACGAGTAAGTCAAACGCCAATTTACCCCAAGGATATGTGTGCATTTTATTTTTCCCTCTCTCCAACATCTCTGCCGTAAAGTACATACTTGGCTTGTTAAGGGCATACTTCAACAAGAATATTGACTCGAGAAGAAGCAACATAGCAAGCCTAAGTTTGCTTTCCTCATCATCATTTCCCAAAGCACGTAATTGAGCTAGCAAATCTTCCGGAGTGTGCTCTTTGGTTACCATAGGCCAATTGATGTTTTCTTCTACTTGGATTTTATCTTCCGCATAGCAAGGAAGTCCGGTGACAAGATGAAATTCACGCAAAGTGAATCGCATCGGTTGGTTGTTAAAATAAAACCACAGCTCATCTTTCTTTGTCGTAGTGATCTGTCTAACTACAAGATAACGAACCAACGATGCCGAGAATCCCAATCCGTCTCCCATTTGTTTACCGCCTCCTCGCCTTAAGCCCGCTTTTATTATCGGCCCTAGGAAAGTACTTTTCAACTTGTTGAACAACGGCTCGGAGAGAATGTCTTTAACTAGCTTCACGTACTTAAACGTCGAGTGATTGTTAATTGATGAAGCGCCTCTGCTTTCTTCTCCTATCTTGAATAGAGTAGAAGGCAAAGGAATCGAAGTTTGACTGGACGAGGCAATAATACTGTGTTAAGCGTCCATTATGTAAAAACCTGCAATTAAACAGAGGAAAGCTCCTTATTGAGAATTCTAACTTGCAAATCATACATAAATCAGTATCCAAACAGATTCAGCTGATGGATATAGACAAAATAAATGCATGTAAGCAGTGATAAAACGATTTAAGCTAGCAATTCTCTAATTAACCCACACGAGCAAAAACGAACAAACACATTCCTTGTCACTAAAATCGAAGACATCAATGAAACCATTCAGAAGTAGCGATAAATATATAACAATTTGGCTTAATTTCTATCAGAATAAATGCATGTAATCGTTTCCTGTGTTAAAACCAAAGAGAGCGTAAGCAAAATAATTGCTTAGTGAGTGCGCTTAAGCCGCTCACCGAGCCAAGTATATAAATCGCATCAAGCCACAGATCAATCAATAAGATCACAAGACATGACTCGGCAAGCCTAATTACCCGGGTTAATCCGGATCAATCATAAAGCCGAGTAGCAGATCAATGAATAGAAGTTAAGCAATCAATTAAATAAACCTATGCGAGCATCGATCTAACTGAGAATCGGTTAGGAGGACACTCACCTTCGAGTTTAGGGTTAGTTTTCCTGACACCTCTTGAGCACAGTTCCCTCGTATCGATCCTTCCAGCGGTCCACGATCCGCACAGAGCGTATCGCCTAGTCAAACCTAAGTAGCAGGTGAAAAAGAAGGGACAGTTCCCTCGTATCGATCTTTCGTTGTTGTTCTTCTTTGTCACTCGTCACCGTCAAAGCCAAAAAGACAAAAAAAAACCTAAATGTTTTCTATTAGGTTTGTAATTGTGGATCTGGGCTTTACTTTGACCCAAAAAAACATTTGGGTTTTTTAAATTAAAACGTTTTAGCTTTTGTGAAGGCCAAAACCATTTTTGGGCTTTTAAAAACTTAGCCCAGCAAGAAAAATAATCGAATCTAACCAATTCGGTTAACCGAGGAAAAAAATTCTAAAAAGTTTCGGTTTAAATCGTTAGATTTTTGATAACCGACTACCAAACCGAATGTTTATTCGGTTCCATTCGGCGTGATTTGAAATAAACCAAATTGAACCCAATTTTAGACTCTTTATCTGGGCATCCGGTTCGGCGGTTCGGTTTTTAACTGAAACCGTTCGGTTTCGGTTTTTCGGTTCAGAGAATTTATTATCCACACGGTTTTTTTCACATTGCGGTTCGGTTTCGGTTCGAACCGTGTCGGTTCCGGTTCGGTTCGGTTCTAACATTAGAGAAACCAGAAATTTCCTGATAAAATCGGTTTCTAAACGGATTCGGTTATTTTCTAACCGAATTCAACAAAATTATCCGAATAAGTGTGAAATTACCCGAATAAAACCAAAAATAACCAAATTTATTAAAAAACTTAGACAAAACCAAGTTCAAATGTTCAAACTTCAAACCATAGCCGAATGAGAAAACCAAAATCAAAGCACCAAAGAGCAACAAAGACCATGTTCACAAATAACAGAAACAAAAAAAAACAAATGCATAAGGTAAGAAGACTAAGAAGAAACATTAGGTTTATATATTTCGGTTCGCTATTCGGTTCCGGTTACTAACCGAATCCGAACCGAGAACCATGGTTTCCAAAAAAAAAGACCATCCGGTATTTAGCCTATATTCATATCCGAACCAGAACCGTTTTTTTCGGTTATTCAGTTTCGGTTTTTTTGCCCAGGCCTACTTTATCTAATCCTAATTTCATATTATAATTTTAAAAAGAAAAAAAAAAAGTTAGTCTGACCAAAACTTTATCTAATCCAAATTTCATATTATAATTTTAAAAAGAAAAAAAAAAGTTAGTCTGACCAAAACTCAAAATCTTTCCTTCCTCCCTCGAGACGCACAACAATCACATCCAATCTGACGAAAACTCTTCCACTCTCATCCAGCTTTTTTTTTTACTTCTTTCGCACAACTCTTCTTTCTCTTACTTCTTTCATCTTTCTTCTTCTTCTTCTTTCATGTCTCGATGGATTCTTCAGCGAAAGCTCTTCTTCTTTTTGTCATTCTTTTTGTTGTTTTTTTCTATTTTGCTTTGCAAAAGTCACTGCGTTCAAACCGTTCTTCACCAGCTCCTCCACCAGCACCAGCTTTCCGAGTTTCTTTAGAATCTCTTGAATCTCAAGACTCTCAAGTCTCTTTGGATTCGACGGATTCTCTAAACTCTGACGATGGCGACTCTCACTTTTCCGATTGTCTACTCGACTGGTAAGAGGATTTGTGCTCTTTTTTTTATATGAATATGAATATATTGCCTTTTAGGAAAAATTACATTAGATAGTTTTCTTTTCATGATTTGTGCTCTTTATTTATGAGGTTGTGGAATTTAGGGTTTTTTCAATTTGTTGGTGGTATAACCACGCGTCCAGCTCGCGTTTTATAAACCCCAACCTTTTCCTACTCAGGCTGTTCCTGAAAATTCAACTCCTTGAGTTGATCAACCAATACGTCCGGCTCATCCTCATCCTCATCCTGAACATTCAACTCCGGCTCATCCTCATCCTCATCCTCATCCTCATCCTCATCCTCATCCTGAACATTCAACTCCGGCTCATCCTCATCCTCATCCTCATCCTGAACATTCAACTCCTTATCAAACTCATCCTTATCCTGAACATTCAACTCCTTACCAAACTCATCCTTATCTCCCGTGTCCGGTTCATGCAGTGAATTGCTGAGCCTAGGCGAAGCCTCGAGCCCAAGCGAAACAGAAGTCTCGAGCCTGGGCGAAGCCTCGAGCCCAAGCGAAACAGAAGTCTCGAGCCTGGGCGAAGCATAGCCACCATCTTCTTGAGCTTTTTCTACCTCAATGAATCCACGCCTCCAATCTAGCTCAGTCCAGGGGTATCCTCCCTTCACCATCTTCATCATCATCTTAAAAGGATCATCATCTTCATAGTCTTCTTCATCAGAACCAAGAAAGCTGATTACCGAGGGACTCGTAGATTCTGCCACGCTCTCAATTTCATAATAACTAGGCTGCCTAGTAACCACGTACCTCTCACAAACAAAGCCTGAAGTATCTGATTCTGACTGAGCAAAAGCAGTTTCTAATGCTGGCACAAAAGCCAACATCCACAACTGTAATGCCATCGGAAAACCTTTAAGGTCTTTCTTTGACGAACCAGTTTTCAATTTACCAGTAAGTTTGTGTACAGAATCTACGAGTAAGTCAAATGCCAATTTACCCCAAGGATACGTGTGCATTTTATTTTTCCCTCTCTCCAACATCTCTGCCGTAAAGTACATACTTGGCTTGTTAAGGGCATACTTCAACAAGAATATTGACTCGAGAAGAAGCAACATAGCAAGCCTAAGTTTGCTTTCCTCATCATCATTTCCCAAAGCACGTAACTGAGCTAGCAAATCTTCCGGAGTGTGCTCTTTGGTTACCATAGGCCAATTGATGTTTTCTTCTACTTGGATTTTATCTTCCGCATAGCAAGGAAGTCCGGTGACAAGATGAAATTCACGCAAAGTGAATCACATCGGTTGGTTGTTAAAATAAAACCACAGCTCATCTTTCTTTGTCGTAGTGATCTGTCTAACTACAAGATAACGAACCAACGATGCCGAGAATCCCAATCCGTCTCCCATTTGTTTACCGCCTCCTCGCCTTAAGCCCGCTTTTATTATCGGCCCTAGGAAAGTACTTTTCAACTTGTTGAACAACGGCTCGGAGAGAATGTCTTTAACTAGCTTCACGTACTTAAACGTCGAGTGATTGTTAATTGATGAAGCGCCTCTGCTTTCTTCTCCTATCTTGAATAGAGTAGAAGGCAAAGGAATCGAAGTTTGACTGGACGAGGCAATAATACTGTGTTCAGCGTCCATTATGTAAAAACCTGCAATTAAACAGAGGAAAGCTCCTTATTGAGAATTCTAACTTGCAAATCATACATAAATCAGTATCCAAACAGATTCAGCTGATGGATATAGACAAAATAAATGCATGTAAGCAGTGATAAAACGATTTAAGCTAGCAATTCTCTAATTAACCCACACGAGCAAAAACGAACAAACACATTCCTTGTCACTAAAATCGAAGACATCAATGAAACCATTCAGAAGTAGCGATAAATATATAACAATTTGGCTTAATTTCTATCAGAATAAATGCATGTAATCGTTTCCTATGTTAAAACCAAAGAGAGCGTAAGCAAAATAATTGCTTAGTGAGTGCGCTTAAGCCGCTCACCGAGCCAAGTATATAAATCGCATCAAGCCACAGATCAATCAATAAGATCACAAGACATGACTCGGCAAGCCTAATTACCCGGGTTAATCCGGATCAATCATAAAGCCGAGTAGCAGATCAATGAATAGAAGTCAAGCAATCAATTAAATAAACCTATGCGAGCATCGATCTAACTGAGACTCGGATAGGAGGACACTCACCTTCGAGTTTAGGGTTAGTTTTCCTGACACCTCTTGAGCACAGTTCCCTCGTATCGATCCTTCCAGCGGTCCACGATCCGCACAGAGCGTATCGCCTAGTCAAACCTAAGTAGCAGGTGAAAAAGAAGGGACAGTTCCCTCGTATCGATCTTTCGTTGTTGTTCTTCTTTGTCACTCGTCACCGTCAAAGCCAAAAAGACAAAAAAAAACCTAAATGTTTTCTATTAGGTTTGTAATTGTGGATCTGGGCTTTACTTTGACCCAAAAAAACATTTGGGTTTTTTAAATTAAAACGTTTTAGCTTTTGTGAAGGCCAAAACCATTTTTGGGCTTTTAAAAACTTAGCCCAGCAAGAAAAATAATCGAATCTAACCAATTCGGTTAACCGAGGAAAAAAATTCTAAAAAGTTTCGGTTTAAATCGTTAGATTTTTGATAACCGACTACCAAACCGAATGTTTATTCGGTTCCATTCGGCGTGATTTGAAATAAACCAAATTGAACCCAATTTTAGACTCTTTATCTGGGCATCCGGTTCGGCGGTTCGGTTTTTAACTGAAACCGTTCGGTTTCGGTTTTTCGGTTCAGAGAATTTATTATCCACACGGTTTTTTTCACATTGCGGTTCGGTTTCGGTTCGAACCGTGTCGGTTCCGGTTCGGTTCGGTTCTAACATTAGAGAAACCAGAAATTTCCTGATAAAATCGGTTTCTAAACGGATTCGGTTATTTTCTAACCGAATTCAACAAAATTATCCGAATAAGTGTGAAATTACCCGAATAAAACCAAAAATAACCAAATTTATTAAAAAAACTTAGACAAAACCAAGTTCAAATGTTCAAACTTCAAACCATAGCTGAATGAGAAAACCAAAATCAAAGCACCAAAGAGCAACAAAGACCATGTTCACAAATAACAGAAACAAAAAAAACCAAATGCATAAGGTAAGAAGACTAAGAAGAAACATTAGGTTTATATATTTCGGTTCGCTATTCGGTTCCGGTTACTAACCGAATCCGAACCGAGAACCATGGTTTCCAAAAAAAAAGACCATCCGGTATTTAGCCTATATTCATATCCGAACCAGAACCGTTTTTTTCGGTTATTCAGTTTCGGTTTTTTTGCCCAAGCCTACTTTATCTAATCCTAATTTCATATTATAATTTTAAAAAGAAAAAAAAAAGTTAGTCTGACCAAAACTTTATCTAATCCAAATTTCATATTATAATTTTAAAAAGAAAAAAAAAAAGTTAGTCTGACCAAAACTCAAAATCTTTCCTTCCTCCCTCGAGACGCACAACAATCACATCCAATCTGACGAAAACTCTTCCACTCTCATCCAGCTTTTTTTTTTACTTCTTCCGCACAACTCTTCTTTCTCTTACTTCTTTCATCTTTCTTCTTCTTCTTCTTTCATGTCTCGATGGATTCTTCAGCGAAAGCTCTTCTTCTTTTTGTCATTCTTTTTGTTGTTTTTTTCTATTTTGCTTTGCAAAAGTCACTGCGTTCAAACCGTTCTTCACCAGCTCCTCCACCAGCACCAGCTTTCCGAGTTTCTTTAGAATCTCTTGAATCTCAAGACTCTCAAGTCTCTTTGGATTCGACGGATTCTCTAAACTCTGACGATGGCGACTCTCACTTTTCCGATTGTCTACTCGACTGGTAAGAGGATTTGTGCTCTTTTTTTTATATGAATATGAATATATTGCCTTTTAGGAAAAATTACATTAGATAGTTTTCTTTTCATGATTTGTGCTCTTTATTTATGAGGTTGTGGAATTTAGGGTTTTTTCAATTTGTTGGTGGTATAACCACGCGTCCAGCTCGTGTTTTATAAACCCCAACCTTTTCCTGCTCAGGTTGTTCCTGAAAATTCAACTCCTTGAGTTGATCAACCAATACGTCCGGCTCATCCTCATCCTCATCCTGAACATTCAACTCCGGCTCATCCTCATCCTCATCCTCATCCTCATCCTGAACATTCAACTCCGGCTCATCCTCATCCTCATCCTCATCCTGAACATTCAACTCCTTATCAAACTCATCCTTATCCTGAACATTCAACTCCTTACCAAACTCATCCTTATCTCCCGTGTCCGGTTCATGCAGTGAATTGCTGAGCCTAGGCGAAGCCTCGAGCCCAAGCGAAACAGAAGTCTCGAGCCTGGGCGAAGCCTCGAGCCCAAGCGAAACAGAAGTCTCGAGCCTGGGCGAAGCATAGCCACCATCTTCTTGAGCTTTTTCTACCTCAATGAATCCACGCCTCCAATCTAGCTCAGTCCAGGGGTATCCTCCCTTCACCATCTTCATCATCATCTTAAAAGGATCATCATCTTCATAGTCTTCTTCATCAGAACCAAGAAAGCTGATTACCGAGGGACTCGTAGATTCTGCCACGCTCTCAATTTCATAATAACTAGGCTGCCTAGTAACCACGTACCTCTCACAAACAAAGCCTGAAGTATCTGATTCTGACTGAGCAAAAGCAGTTTCTAATGCTGGCACAGAAGCCAACATCCACAACTGTAATGCCATCGGAAAACCTTTAAGGTCTTTCTTTGACGAACCAGTTTGCAATTTACCAGTAAGTTTGTGTACAGAATCTACGAGTAAGTCAAACGCCAATTTACCCCAAGGATACGTGTGCATTTTATTTTTCCCTCTCTCCAACATCTCTGCCGTAAAGTACATACTTGGCTTGTTAAGGGCATACTTCAACAAGAATATTGACTCGAGAAGAAGCAACATAGCAAGCCTAAGTTTGCTTTCCTCATCATCATTTCCCAAAGCACGTAACTGAGCTAGCAAATCTTCCGGAGTGTGCTCTTTGGTTACCATAGGCCAATTGATGTTTTCTTCTACTTGGATTTTATCTTCCGCATAGCAAGGAAGTCCGGTGACAAGATGAAATTCACGCAAAGTGAATCGCATCGGTTGGTTGTTAAAATAAAACCACAGATCATCTTTCTTTGTCGTAGTGATCTGTCTAACTACAAGATAACGAACCAACGATGCCGAGAATCCCAATCCGTCTCCCATTTGTTTACCGCCTCCTCGCCTTAAGCCCGCTTTTATTATCGGCCCTAGGAAAGTACTTTTCAACTTGTTGAACAACGGCTCGGAGAGAATGTCTTTAACTAGCTTCACGTACTTAAACGTCGAGTGATTGTTAATTGATGAAGCGCCTCTGCTTTCTTCTCCTATCTTGAATAGAGTAGAAGGCAAAGGAATCGAAGTTTGACTGGACGAGGCAATAATACTGTGTTAAGCGTCCATTATGTAAAAACCTGCAATTAAACAGAGGAAAGCTCCTTATTGAGAATTCTAACTTGCAAATCATACATAAATCAGTATCCAAACAGATTCAGCTGATGGATATAGACAAAATAAATGCATGTAAGCAGTGATAAAACGATTTAAGCTAGCAATTCTCTAATTAACCCACACGAGCAAAAACGAACAAACACATTCCTTGTCACTAAAATCGAAGACATCAATGAAACCATTCAGAAGTAGCGATAAATATATAACAATTTGGCTTAATTTCTATCAGAATAAATGCATGTAATCGTTTCCTGTGTTAAAACCAAAGAGAGCGTAAGCAAAATAATTGCTTAGTGAGTGCGCTTAAGCCGCTCACCGAGCCAAGTATATAAATCGCATCAAGCCACAGATCAATCAATAAGATCACAAGACATGACTCGGCAAGCCTAATTACCCGGGTTAATCCGGATCAATCATAAAGCCGAGTAGCAGATCAATGAATAGAAGTTAAGCAATCAATTAAATAAACCTATGCGAGCATCGATCTAACTGAGAATCGGTTAGGAGGACACTCACCTTCGAGTTTAGGGTTAGTTTTCCTGACACCTCTTGAGCACAGTTCCCTCGTATCGATCCTTCCAGCGGTCCACGATCCGCACAGAGCGTATCGCCTAGTCAAACCTAAGTAGCAGGTGAAAAAGAAGGGACAGTTCCCTCGTATCGATCTTTCGTTGTTGTTCTTCTTTGTCACTCGTCACCGTCAAAGCCAAAAAGACAAAAAAAAACCTAAATGTTTTCTATTAGGTTTGTAATTGTGGATCTGGGCTTTACTTTGACCCAAAAAAACATTTGGGTTTTTTAAATTAAAACGTTTTAGCTTTTGTGAAGGCCAAAACCATTTTTGGGCTTTTAAAAACTTAGCCCAGCAAGAAAAATAATCGAATCTAACCAATTCGGTTAACCGAGGAAAAAAATTCTAAAAAGTTTCGGTTTAAATCGTTAGATTTTTGATAACCGACTACCAAACCGAATGTTTATTCGGTTCCATTCGGCGTGATTTGAAATAAACCAAATTGAACCCAATTTTAGACTCTTTATCTGGGCATCCGGTTCGGCGGTTCGGTTTTTAACTGAAACCGTTCGGTTTCGGTTTTTCGATTCAGAGAATTTATTATCCACACGGTTTTTTTCACATTGCGGTTCGGTTTCGGTTCGAACCGTGTCGGTTCCGGTTCGGTTCGGTTCTAACATTAGAGAAACCAGAAATTTCCTGATAAAATCGGTTTCTAAACGGATTCGGTTATTTTCTAACCGAATTCAACAAAATTATCCGAATAAGTGTGAAATTACCCGAATAAAACCAAAAATAACCAAATTTATTAAAAAACTTAGACAAAACCAAGTTCAAATGTTCAAACTTCAAACCATAGCCGAATGAGAAAACCAAAATCAAAGCACCAAAGAGCAACAAAGACCATGTTCACAAATAACAGAAACAAAAAAAACCAAATGCATAAGGTAAGAAGACTAAGAAGAAACATTAGGTTTATATATTTCGGTTCGCTATTCGGTTCCGGTTACTAACCGAATCCGAACCGAGAACCATGGTTTCCAAAAAAAAAGACCATCCGGTATTTAGCCTATATTCATATCCGAACCAGAACCGTTTTTTTCGGTTATTCAGTTTCGGTTTTTTTGCCCAGGCCTACTTTATCTAATCCTAATTTCATATTATAATTTTAAAAAGAAAAAAAAAAGTTAGTCTGACCAAAACTTTATCTAATCCAAATTTCATATTATAATTTTAAAAAGAAAAAAAAAAAGTTAGTCTGACCAAAACTCAAAATCTTTCCTTCCTCCCTCGAGACGCACAACAATCACATCCAATCTGACGAAAACTCTTCCACTCTCATCCAGCTTTTTTTTTTACTTCTTTTGCACAACTCTTCTTTCTCTTACTTCTTTCATCTTTCTTCTTCTTCTTCTTTCATGTCTCGATGGATTCTTCAGCGAAAGCTCTTCTTCTTTTTGTCATTCTTTTTGTTGTTTTTTTCTATTTTGCTTTGCAAAAGTCACTGCGTTCAAACCGTTCTTCACCAGCTCCTCCACCAGCACCAGCTTTCCGAGTTTCTTTAGAATCTCTTGAATCTCAAGACTCTCAAGTCTCTTTGGATTCGACGGATTCTCTAAACTCTGACGATGGCGACTCTCACTTTTCCGATTGTCTACTCGACTGGTAAGAGGATTTGTGCTCTTTTTTTTATATGAATATGAATATATTGCCTTTTAGGAAAAATTACATTAGATAGTTTTCTTTTCATGATTTGTGCTCTTTATTTATGAGGTTGTGGAATTTAGGGTTTTTTCAATTTGTTGTGCAAAAAAAGCTTGAAACTTCGTTTGGCTCTTGAGTTCCTTTGTATTAAGGATGTGTTCTTGCAATAGTGTGACCAAACCATATTCTCAACACTTATTCACACATTCATAGAACGTTTGGCTATTGATAGAGGTTGTGATATCATGTTCCTGAACGTTTGGCTATTGATAGAGGTTGTGATATCATGTTCCTTTTACGTAGGGAGGATGATTACAACAAAGAAATTGAAGAGAAAAGTAAATTAGAAGAAATTTTTTCTTCTAATAAATTCCCAATGATGTCTTCTCATAGATCACCCATGATTGAGACCTCGACGTATACACATGAAATTAGCCTCTATGATGGTCCAAAGCTTGTAAGCATGGTGAAATCCCCCGTCTTTAATGAAATCGAAGATCCTGACCCTCACCTTGTGTTATCCAGGTACCTTATATCGATAAAACTTTCTCGTTTTTTCTATAATACAATTTGTGATATCATGTTCCTTTTACGTAGGGAGGATGATTACAACAAAGAAATTGAAGAGAAAAGTAAATTAGAAGAAAATTTGTCTTCTAATAAATTCCCAATGATGTCTTCTCCTAGATCACCCATGATTGACTTTCATTTTCCACATTTATGTTTGTTTTTCAACAAACGATCAATTGTGAAAGTTTAAATTTTTGTGTATAGGGAGGCTGAGTACGAGAAGGAGGTAGCAAATTACTTAGATGTAGTTCTTGAGGAGGCTATGCTTGAGATGACTGAGCACGTGGTTTTGGAGGTGACTGAGCACGGCGAGGCTGAGCAAGATATCTGTAAGACATATGGATTTGATCCTCAAAGTTCTCCAATGCTGCCAAGGTGAGTCACTGATTCGGATGGTAATTCTGAGCCAAAGATTGTACCTTATATCGATAAAACTTTCTCGTTTTTTCTATAATACAATTTGAGGCTAATTTCTTTCTTTTGTTTTATATCTTTTGCTTTTGAAAAAGGTATGTGCTGCAATGAACTGATCGTTTTGTTGCCTAAGGTTTGGTGGGAATGAAGCTAATGGTCCTTTTTGTTAGTGCTCGTTTTGTTGCATCACTGACTCTGATGATCCTCCTTCGTCAATTTTTGGTAGACCATAGTAGAAGCTTCTTTTTGGTGTTGGGAAGGTTCTGTAATGGTCTCTTTGGATATTGATAATGGGATGTCCTCGTTTTAATATAGCTGTTAACATTTTAGTGATGTAGCTTAAGAGAACAAGTTTAGTAAAAAATAAATGAATGAACTGAAACCCTAAATATTAATATGAGTTTTTTTATACCTTTCTTTTAAAATTCTTTTGTGCATCCGTAAGGTCCTATTGTTAAATTTCCTGAATTTTTAGGTAAACCAAGTATTCTCAGCAAATATAGAGAGTAAAAAAAAAAAAAATCCCGTAAAGTCCTTTTTATTTTTATTTTATTTACGACCAATAAAATAACAAGTAAATTTTTAAAATCCAATAAAAACCAAACGGTGTTACAGTATTAAATTAAACTGAATAACTTTTATAGTTGTAACCGAAAGGCGAAAGGGTTTTTAATCAAAACCAAATTACTTGTTTACAGTTCGGTCTTTCTGGTTACTATTTTCCTTGCTTTTTTTTACACCCAAATTCGGCTGCTGTTTTTGACACACGGCCCAAAAAGCAAAACCCGGTTTTGTCCGAGCTGTATAAAATAAAATAAATATTTAAAATGACGTCAGTGAAAAGTCCTTTCACAACCACATCATAAAATAAATATTTAAAATGACGTCAGTGAAAAGTCCTTTCACAACCACATCAATGACGTCATCATAAAAAACCCATTCTTCTTCTTCAGTAAGCTTTTCTTCTCCCGCCATTCTCAGTACCCGAAACTTTTTTTCATCACTCCCTAATTTAATCACTGGTTCCCCCAAAATTTTCTCAGTAATTGTTCAGCTTACTAATCATTTCACACTGAAATCGACTCGTCGGCCTTGTTTTTTCTTCAAAATCGCCATCGACACAGAGAAATTGTCGCTGATCGGTGAAATAGAAAAAAGGAATAAACAGACCAAATAGGGAGTGTAAGAAAATGTAATAAATTGAAGAAGTTTTTATAATATAATAGACCCATCTTATAAAAATAATATAAAAGCTTATACATATAAAAAAGGTATGTAATTATTTTGAAAATTGAGACATCTCTCTGAGTTCCCTGGTATATGAAAAGACGAATGGTTGTCTTCACAGAATAAATCCTTAGCAAAAGGTGAAATTGCTTCCATTTGTGAGAAACCCAAGCTTCGTGATCTCCGATTTCCCTTCAGGTGCGTAGAATTTCACAAGCCTTAGTTTGAGTCTTTTCGCAATGTTCCAATCTCTGCTTCTATCGCTAAGAAGGTTTTATCTTTTCTTTTTAGATAGTGTCGTTTGATATCGAACCTTCAATCTTTGCTTTTGTCGTTTCCTCCTGGAAGACTCGTGTTTCTCTTGGTTATGAGTCATTCTCTTGGTTACTCATTTCTTTCATGGTACTTTCGAAATGCAGGGTTTTGCATGATTATTTGGTACAAAATTAACATGCTAATGGTTTGTACTTTGTATAGTGAGCTCCGAAAGATATCAAGAGAAACTCTTCCGATTACACTCCCTAGGATGCAGCCGTGTTAGAGAGAAAATGAAGAATCCGGTTTCTCTTTGGTCGGTTATTACTACTAGTTTCTCTTTGGTCGGTTATTACTACTAGTTTCTCTTTGGTCGGTTTTTTGTCTTTCACATTTTGTATTTTCCGTTTTCTTGTATTTTCCTTCTGTTAAATCTGTGTTAACATTCGGATATATGGAATGGATGCGTAGTAATACATTTTTTTTCTAGTCAGGACTCATCTATAATATGGTTAGTCTCAATCGAAAAAGCAAAATAACCAAAATGGTGGTCACGTGATTGATGAGGCATAATGGGAAAGCTTATTAAGTTATGCAATAATTAATAAATGGGAATTAATAACTACCACATATTTTAACAAAAAAACTCTTAATAATTTTCACAAATGCTTAACTTTTTAAACATGTCTTTTTTAGAAAAAAAAATTAACTTAACTATTTTTCACTAGCACCACCTCATTAAAAAACTTAATATGGAAAACCACTTGGGACAAAACTACGTTGAGGGAAAAATAGTGTGTTGCTATGTGAGCTAAATTCGTATCAAAATCTGATTTTGGAAGATCGTACCTATATGTTTTTGGAATTGATTAAAATAAGTAAAAAATATGAAGGATCTGTATTTCTCTCTATATAGATGGTTATTTTAGTTATACTTAGTATAAGCACATATATTACTGCATTATAAAATGAATGAATGTCGCTTGTACATAATACATTATTGATCAATATATCAATGTGCCCCGACAAGGAGACATGTGCTGCGAAACTATACTTAGTTAAGTAATTTCTATATATAACATTTATCCACATATGACATCAATAAATACATATGTATACACGTATCTATCCGTATACTCACTAATAATTGTATATTATGTTCCTCTTGAGCTCATTACGTCATCTTGTCATAAGATTTTATTTCGTTTAAATACTACTAGTAGTGATGTTATTATGGGTTTACCCACCCCATTTAAACCCACCCCATTTAAACCCACCCCATTTAACTTCAAACCCATATAAACCCATTTATATTTAAACCCCATTTAACCCTGCCCATTTAAATTTAGTAAACCCATGTGGACCCATTTAAACCCATTTAAGTGAGATATTGCCTTTTATTAATTAATTCATAACCTTGATAGATAAATAACAACAGTCCATAAACATTAGCTAAATCTGAAATATTTATAATTCACTAAAACATAGATTTCAATAACATTGAACAAAACAAAAAATAAGAGCAAATGATGAGTGATCCATAAATCTTCAAGAGCATTTTCATAGCGTAGTGTCGTTATTATCTTCAACTGTACCTACAATTCAACATATAAATTAGTGATAACAATCACTTAATTATAAAGTAGTTTCTGTAAATCTTAAATTATTACCTTCATATTCTGCGAAACCACGTAACCAATTACGTGTACATAGCAAAGCCCGAACGTTTTGTGGAAGTAAACGGTTCCTATATGGTGTCAAGACTCTACTTCCAATGCTAAATGCTGACTCCGAAGATACCGTGGTAATTGGAATACTGAGAATATCAAGTGCCATTAAAGCTAAATCCCCAAGGCGATGTTGGTTGTCTTTCCAATACCTCAAAACATCTAAATTTGGAAAAGCTTTCCACTCTAGTCTTGGCTCAGCCAAATAGATATCCAAGTGACTCTTTGTGTTGTTCACACCAGCTTCAATGCTTCTTTCCAACTCAAAGAGATCCTGTATTACAAAGATTTACATCAGTTAACAATATGGATTTCTATGGATTTTTAACTTTGTATATAAAGATACTTACATTATCGAAATCATCCTCAAGTGGAGATTCACTAAGTAAGTCATGTGGATTTGTTGTCCCTGAAACACCTGGAGAACTCGTCTGATAAGCTTTAAAAATCATTTCCAAATTCTTCTCAAGTTCTTTAATCTTCAACGCAGAAGTAGTGGGATCTACTTTCTGATAAGCTACTTCGAGCATCTTTACTTTAAGTCTTGGATCTAAAACTGCTCCAATAGCCAAAATAAGACTGTAATCCTTCCAATACTTAGCAAACTTAATTTGCATTTCCATAGCCATTTGCTTTATATCCTCATCATCACAAGTGCCGTACTTCTTCAATAGTAATTCAATCCTCCAAACTTGGGTGAAGTATACATTCGATGTCGGATACTTAGAGCCTGAAATATAAGTAGTGATTACACTAAATGGCTTCAACAAGTCACAAATCTTTTCACCACGATCCCACTCATCATCTGATGGTAAAGACTTATAATTGGTGTCAAAAGCCTTCATGCTATCAAATGCTTTTCTAAACTTCAATGCTCTAGCGAGCATTTCATATGTAGAGTTCCATCTAGTAGGAACATCAAGAGATAACCCTGCCCCACTCCTTATTCCCACTCTCTCTACACAGGCTGCAAATGCCTCTTTCCTCTGTGGAGATGCTTTCACATATAGAACACTTTCCCGAATGTTGTGTAAAACATCCTTAGCTAACTCTAAACCTTTCTTGACAATGATGTTAAGAATATGAGCGCAACATCTAATGTGCAGAAATTTCCCATCACATAACAAACCACTGCCACTAATCATCTGAAGCTGACCCTTGAGGATTTTCACCATATTATTATTATTGGTAGCATTGTCTAGAGTCATAGAAAGTACCTTTTTTTCTAGTCCCCATTCCTTTAAACAATCAAGAATCCTATTAGCAATATGTTCACCAGTGTGCGGAGACTTCAACTCACAAAAATCTAAAATATAACTGTGTAAATGCCAACCTTCATCGATAAAATGCGCAGTTACACAAATATAACTCGTCATACTAGCCTTAGCTGACCACAAGTCCGAAGTAAAAGAAACTCTACCACGATGCTTTGCAAAAAGCTCTTTTAACTTTTCTTTTTCTACTTCATATCTCACAAAAACATCAGCAGCAGCAGTTTGCCTACAAATAGGTTGATAATCCGGATTTAAATATTTGTCTCTCGCCCGGACTTTCTCATATTCTACGTATCGAAAAGGTAAATCATGATAGATGATTACTTCACTAACCATCTCACGATCGATCTTCTGATCATATACCGGCCTATCTATCTTCTTAGGCATCTTAGGACACTTCTCTAAATGGCGACTTAAGTGATTTGTTCCATAATTTCCATGTGGTCTACTACTAGTACCTATCACCAACTTTGTACCACAATGTATGCACTTAGCTCTTTCTTTTTCATCACTCTCTAACCCTACTGAAATGAAATCATCCCAAACATTTGAAGTTTTGCGTCTCTTACGTGGAGCTTGTTGAGTTTGAGTCGGCTGAATTTGTGTTTCACTTTGCTCCGGTGCTTGCACTTCTGCATCTTCCTCATTCATGTCTATTAAGTCATTTTGTGCATTGAGAAATGCAATTGTTTGTAGAGACTCTAAATCCATTCTGGAAAAAAAAAAAAAAGCACTAACTTCATTAACAAAAGCACTAACGTTAATTTACAAAACTAAGACTCAAGAGCCTTGAAAATTAAAAACCCACTAACGTATTTTACAAAACTAAGACTCAAAGACTTGATGTGATAGAAACAGAGAAAGCCTAAACTATGTAACTATGAAACTTTTCACGATTATACCAAGGTTAGACTAATGTTAATTTACAAAACTAAGACTCAAGAGCTTTGAAAACTAAAAACCCACTAACGTATTTTCCTAAGTCCACTAACGTTTCATTATTCTTCAAATCTTTCAATTTTGGTTAACCCAAAAAATCACTGATTTCCAAGTAAAGCTTAAAACTTTGTAAAGCTAATAGAACAAAACCAAAATCTAAGATCCTACGATACTTAAACGAGCCAATCTAAAGGAGATTACACAGTATGAGACAACAAAAATGTAAGGAATTGGAGCAAATCAGAGGAAAAGAACTAACCTTTAAAGGAAAAGAACAATTGATTCAGAGACAATGACTGACTATGAAAAGAGAAAGGAGAGAGTTAGTGATTGAGTAGTTGTATCAGTGGTAGAGAGAGATGGGTGAGATGAGATCTCGTTAATTGAAGAAAGCGAAGAAGCGAGAGGAGAAAAAGAAGAAGATAAAGAACAGATATGTTGCTTAGGTTAAAATAAATGGGTAGCCCATTTATTTGAGAGAAAACCCATTTAATATATGGGCTTAAACGGGCTAGCCCATTTAACCTTATAAAACACTTTTATATAAATGGGTTTAAATGGGCTATTTTTTTAACAACATACCCATTTAACTAAATGGGCTATGAAACCCATTTTAACATCACTAACTACTAGTAATGTATCCTAATATTACCCGAGGTTTTCATGATGTTTTGATCTTCTCTCTACATGACTACATTTACTAGATAAGCATTTTCACTATGTTCGGATTTATATCATGTTGATAGATCTTTTATTTTATTTTAGTTTAACATCAAATCCTCTTTTTTTTTAAAAAAAATCTAACTTACGAAAATAAAAAGATAATTTACATAGTTAATTAAATTATCCTGAAACAAAAATTCATTTATACTAAAATTATATATTTTGATATGAAATTTGAAAAACAAAGTGCTTTGCTAATTTACAGTTTTTCTAACAGCATTTGTTCAACTCTTGCTTATTCTGTATATTATAGTTTTATTACAACATCTCACCATAAATTGTACCGGTCCAAATGTACGTTAATTAGGAGAAGACTTATCACGAAAAAAGGTTGTTGACGTATCGTTATTTGTTGAATTGTAAAAGTTTTCAGCCTCCTAATGAGGTAATCTAATTTTGTAAAGTTATTATTTGTACTTGGTACTTTATCATGCTGACGTATCGTTATTTGTTGAATTGTAAAAGTTTTCAGCCTCCTAATGAGGTAATCTAATTTTGTAAAGTTATTATTTGTACTTGGTACTTTATCATGCATTTGCTTCTTATTTTAAGCATATGACAGCCGGCAACACCATAGTTTACAGTGCCAAATTGACATTGATTAAAAATATTGTTATCTGGAAGAAAGTTAAGGAAATACTTACTTCAAAAGAATACAACATAAGGTGTTCGAACAAAAAAAAAAGAAAGAATATTACATAAGGTGAAAATAATAATTTGCCTCGGTATACAGACATACAGTTATACGTATATATGGCTATCTAATTTTATTTTGACTTGGTTAACCGATATTTATTGGGAGTGAATAATTAAATTGATTTAAAGAAAATATAATAGACCCGAGAGTGAAGGTAAGTAGGTAACTAAAGGCGTGTATGAGATTAGAGAAAGCACGAAATTGAAATGATGACTTTAAGATCCAATAATTCAATGTTTGAATCGAGCAAGTCACGCTAATCACTTCCTCGAGATAATGTCTCCCTTATTCATAACCCTAAAAGTAATGTTAGTTTGAATACAAGAAAATTTCACGAAGAAAATGAAAAAGCTAATGCCATAATAATTTATATATCATATAATGTTAATTAAAAATGTGTTTTGTTTTATATATCTTTCTTTTCTATATATTTAGATTTTTAAGTTATCATCTTTATTAAAAATAACCTAACTTTTTTATTTTTTGGGTCAACAGTCGAAATAGGTTTAGACTGATTTATACTTTATCGTTAAAACACTTATCATTTCTTTTACGTCGAAATCGGTACATGGAATCTTGATAACCTTTTTGGACATATGATTGAAGAGATGTCTAAGAAGTTTTCCATGCCCTACGGCTAATATATCAAGTTCTGTTATGCACAGTTGTTAATTCAACCGAAGCTTTTGTTTCGGTGCTTTTATTCTTCGACTCTGTGGAACAAAAATAAGGATGACAGAGAAATCGGATTCCTTGATTTGTTCTCAGTGCAGAGAGCTCTGTTATTTGCTCTGTTTACAGAACAGAATACTCTGTTTTTTAATCTGTTAGGAAGAAAAGACTCTGTTTCTTTGCTCTATTATCAGGTTGGTCTTGTTAGGTTCAATTCAAACTTTATTTTGATTGTAAGATATCAAAAGAATCAGAAAAGAAATCAAATTATGACAAATAAACAATTACCCAAAAAGGGAAATGAATCTTAGAAACTCAAAAGAATCAAATCAACAAATCATGAGATAAATATTGAAAGAAAGAAAACGCTTCAAATGCTTGAATGTTCTTGGTAATACGATCAGTCGAGGTTGCATTCTGTGGGTAAGCCTTGAGGGAACCTCTTGAAATCCGTACAGTAGTTATAGATCATATAATCATCTTGCACCCACTTCATCTGTCCGTACTGGTTTGAGTTAAGTGTAGTCCACATCCACGAGTTGCTATTCGCATTACACGTAACCCAATTCAATAACGAGGTTCGGCTGCAGCAGTCCACATCGTTGAAGCTTCTGTAGGAAGCCCTGAATGGAGCGTTGGTCCAATCGGTCTTGACTCTCCCGCCTTGTGTGGCCCAATCATCAGCTTCCCATAGACTCGAGTAGATCTTCATCGGCTAGCTCTTCGGGTAAGCCACGCCGTTAGCCTCATTGTTCTTGAACACCCGGATTGGGATTCCATCCACTAGAAAGCTTTTGAGATTTCAAGAAAAACAAAACATAAATTCAAGAACGGTCTAAACAACGTGTAAATATTTTTCTAAAATAAATCAGCCCTTAGACGGCTTTAAACGCTCGATTAACGTCTAATGATACTTTTATATTTTATGATGGAGCGATCAGTTACTTACATGATGTTGAGAGGGTTCCAAAGGACGGTGTAAGTGTGATAATCCGCAGTGGGATCGAACCAGAGGTAAAACTGCATTTCTCGGTTACCTTTACCTCCAGTGAACACATTTGTGTGGAGAACATAAGGCTGTCCAGTAACATTACCCAAAAACTCGAAGTCTATCTCGTCCCATGTCTCACCTTTTGAAGAAAGCTGCAAAAACGTTCAAAATTCAGATAGATGTCACAAACTTTAAGAGAAACGGAGATAATTGTTGGTTTACATACGTAGTAAGCTGTGACGGTTCCCGCAGAATTTCCAGCCACAAGTTTCATCTTCATGTCGATCTTTCCAAACAAATACTCCTTCTTTGATTGAAAACCTGAACCGGAGATCTTGTCGAGAGTGCAAGTCAAGAGCTGTCCACTCTCAAATATGTTGGCACGACCATCTCCCCAAGTGATATCGAAGTTGTCGTAGAAATTTCCGGTGGATACGCCGATCAGAAGCAGACGAGACAACAACAACAACAACCGAGACTGTTTGGTTGCAAAAGCCGCCATTTTAAAAAAAAAATGGGTTTGTTTTGGTGTTGTTGTTTAAAAATATTTGTTTTCCGATGGTTTGAATATGATCGGAGGTTGGTGTTTATATAGAGAAATGGTTTATAAAGTGAATGCATTAGAGAGGTTAGTGGAGTCCCATTATCGACGTGGTAGTCTTACACCAACGATGTTAATTATTACATATAAATGAATATATGTCAGCTAATATCTGAATATATTTATATATAGGTAATGTTTTTAATTTTTCTTTTATTTTTTCATTTAGGCAAATTTCTTTTTCTTTTCTTGTTCATGCATTTGGCTCAACTGTATAATGTAATGGATTTTGAATTAAAAATGGTTTTTAAAACTTAACGGTTAGCATTTTTAGTTAATTTGTACAATTAGTTTTAAAATATTTGTTTTGGTTTTTGTAAAATGGACCGACAAGTTTTTGAAATTTAGGACGGACATGTCAGCCACATACATGTAAGAATTGCCACACGCAAATTATTAAATGCAACTACGTGAAGTATTCTTCGAATGTCTACCGTCATTTGCATAATAGAAAGAAAAAAGAAAAACAGAATATTCATTTCAGGTGAATAAATCCCAGTCAATCATAGTCAAAACACTCAAAAGTTTATTATGGAATAAACGAATACTGTACAAAAAAAGAGGAGGAGAGAAGAACTGAGATCTCACCTGAGTATTTGGCTGGTGCCGGGTGAAGCAAGATATGGTTGGAAATCATATTTTGAGAATTTAAGAGAAATGGAATTGAGACCAATTGTAGAAACTGAGTTTATTTATGGCTGTGAATGATTGTAAATGGAGGGTGAGATCTGTTAAGCCTCTTCTCCAAGAAAAAAGTTAAAAAGGTTTGTAGACGTTGGATCACTTGGTTTTAAAGACTGTTGCCGCATCCCAAAGGTTGTTTCTTTTTTCAGTTTTTGTTTATTATTTCGATAAGATGGCGATCTCTCTGACGGCAGGAGCAGTTGTGAAACTTGCTAATGGAGATGTGACGTCCGAAATACAAATGATGCCGGTGCTGCATGTGTTGAATACGAAGATTTGTGTGGTTAACAGAGTTGAAGGGGCTGTGTTGTCGTTAACAGACGGGCAGGGGCATTCGATACGGGCATTACTTAAGGGTGATCTGACAAGCTTGGTGAAAGACAACATTGTTGGACCCGGTAGTAATATTCAGCTCCTTCAATTCACCACTCGAGTCACCACCACTCTACATTTGCAAAGGTAAATTTTGCGCTAGTTTGCCTTTCTTTCTTTTTTTTTGAGTAGAAACGACGAATTTTGTAGTTTCCTGAAATGAAACTGATGTTCAAAGTTTTTTTCTTCTTTTCTTTGACAGGGTTGTTAATATTACTGCTGCGAATGTGATATTATCTAGTTCTGATGTAATTGGACAACCTCATTCTGATGTAATTGGACAACCTCAAGGTCCTCAACAGAATTTCGATGTGGTACCTCTTGTTGCTAATACACAAGAGAGTAATAGTGTTAAACCTCTTGTTGCGGACGAGCTGAAGATCTTTCGCAATAGAATTAAAGATGCTAAGGCTTTCGTTTGTGATACTGTAAGTACTATATAATTTAAAAAATTTAATCATTTGTCATGCAAAACTAATCTTGGGATTGTGATGTTTTGCTTATAGAGAACCACAAAAGATGGTATTCGGGCTGCAATAAGGTGTTTTGACATGATAATAACTAAATTTAACATGCTATTACCGGATCGGCGTGTTCGTCGAAAGGAGCCTAGACCTTCAAATGATGACTCGGAGGACTTATACATGGATCAACTCCGGTTAAACGCTAGTAGCCTCATCAAGTTCTTTATGAAGTGGATTGTTCCTCAATTGTTGAAGTTATTCCATTCTACTACCGACGTGCCTGAACTCAATAAAATCCAAAGTGTTGTAGATGAATGTAGTATCTCAGTTTATCGTCTTACAACGGAGGGTTTCGACTGCAAAAAGGATGAAGATGATTTTGTATAAAATCTTCATGGCTCTACTCTTTTTCCTTATTTATGCCACATCACTTTGGGTAAAAAAAAATTTGTTTATGTTTTCTTCATAGATGTTTTATATTTCATTTTAATTTGTGATTATATTTTATACTTAGATATCTTGTTTCTAATATTATTTATATAAAATTATCTAAAAAACATTAAAATATTTTTAAAACTCGGTCCTATGGTTTCAGATTTTCAGTCATGGCTCAAGTTTTTGGCCGAGAGAATCCTACCCGGCAGCCAATAGATCGAGGGTTCCTTAACCAATTTTTTCCATTTAGTTTGTCGAATCTGAAATCCTTCGTTTATAGATTGTTAAAAGTTTTTTTGTGCCAAATAATTTGTTTTTGGTTCATCTTCTTAGAAACAATTTTTAAGTATTTAGTTGATCAATAAAAACTATAAAAAAGTATTCATTCATTCTTGTTTTTATTTAAATGAAAATGAAAATCTTGATGTCAATAACTTTATATATATATATATATATATATATATATATATATATATATATATATTATTTTATTTATAAACGAAATATATATTTTTATTTTATTTACAGTTCTTATTTCGATTACCATAAGTAGAGAGAAGTAATAAATCAAGAGGATTTGGCTCAAGTGAAAGACACAAATCGAAAGAGAGAAGACACTTTCTGGAATACAAAACACAAAGAAGTAGTTACAAAAAAACATAAAAACACAGAACGACAATTGTTCCATTTACACATACAACCAATCCCGTGATGATTATGCATTGGAGATAGACATCTTTCTCAAAATGTTTGTCATCCATCCAACCTCATGGTCGGATTCCACAGAACTGTTCTCTTCATCCTCACTACCTTTCGATGAGGTCTCCACCTTATGCTTCTCCAATTCCAAACGAAATTCCATTATTTTGGTAGTTAGTTGATTGATGACTCTATCTTTCTCACGAATTTCATCTCGAGCTCGAATCAGTGCTTCTCTTGGCCATCCTGTCACCTCTTCTTCATCCAACCACACAAAGTGCTTGCAGTGATCAGTCCTACCCACCTAATGACACAAATAACACTTAACATGTATCAAGAAGCTATCACAGTCTCGGATTGTAAAAGCAATCGACTCTACCAATACCTTATACAACTCACAACCGAGGAATCTTCTTCCCGGATTCTTATCGGTCCACGATGTGAATCTCTTTGCAGGCAAACCACATTTACACATCATCGTTCGACCCCCAAATGATCTGCTCCTACTCTTACTTGACGATCCCGAGTTCAAATCCATCTATCAAAACAAAAGAAAATACCAAGTAACCATTATCCATTGTGATCTCAAGTAAGTCTTAGTAAGAAAGTCACTTATCACCATCATGATGTGAATCTCATCAGACTTTACAAATCAGCTAATCCGGCAATTATAGCAAAACAATACTTCTTTACCAGCTTTAAACCAGCTTTCAGAGAATCGCCGTACGGACTTGGCAGCTTCACCACACACCAAATCCGAATCCACTCCAATAGCTATATACCTCATAAAATGAGAATGAAATTAAATTAAAGCAAATAAGAGTAGCAATCTACAGAAATAAGACTCTATTGTGTTTTGTCTGAAAAAAAAGCTCCTTGTAAGTTACTGGGAAATGCGAGAGTGAAAAACTATAAAGCTTAGACAATAACAAATTCAGCGGAAGCTTAAATTCAATTTCACAAATAACCCATCATATCATAAGACTCTATTGTGTTTTGTCGGAAAAAAAGAGCTTCGACATATTGTGTTTTGTCTGTAACTGTTAGGTTTCGACAAATCCCTCGAGCGAGCTCTCTGCGGTTCTTAAAAATGACAAATTAGATACAGAGAGTTAACAAATTTTGCAATTTGGATATCAACACTGAAGCTAAGATGTCGAGATTCATACTGAAGCAAGGATGCGAAATCGAAAGTGAAGCACCCTAATTTCAAACTGCAGACGAATCGCGACCCAGAATTGAAACCCTAGTACAGAAAACTAAACCAAATCGCAAAACAGAGGTAAAATGACTCGAGATTAACGAAGATTTTACCTCAAACTCACCGGAACTTTGAATCGCCCTAGGAGTCGCACGAGCAAAGCTCTCGCCGTCGAAATCGCAGATTAACTCGAAAATGAGTTATCAATTTAATTGGTCGGTCATATTTTGTATTTTTTTTATATCAATTATTTAACTTCATAATAATTAGAATTATATATATATATATATATAAATTTTATATCAAAATTCATCATTTTTCATACTCTATAAATAGAAACTTGTTTCATTTGATTTGGACACAGAAAAAACCCTGTTTTTTACAATACTATTCAATTACATCCAATAAACACTTGTTTTTCGCTTTCGTTTTAGTGAAATGGATCCCAACAATAACCCTTTCAACACCCAAAATTTTTCTAATTACCCCATTAAGGACCATAATTTATCATATGTAAATATAAGTAAACAACTTCCCAATATTATGTACATGACAATTAAATTCGAAATAAATTATACATTATTTACGGGAATAAAAATATTATAAATTCGAATATACTAATTTAGAGCATAATATGGTTTCGTGATTGGTGGAGTAATTATTTTTTAGTTAGTAATACAATATTCTAGATAGGTTCGTGAATCGTGAATTATTGATAACTGTAAATCATGGAGTATTTTACCAAAATCGTTAAATATATTCGTAAATATTTATGGGAATAAAATATATTAATAGACATTTATGGGAAAAAATATATTAATAGATTTACTGAAAATTAATAATGTTTTGTTTTGTTATAGAAATGACTTTACAATCTTATAATTTATGGGAAGAAAATATATTAATAAACAAATATAAATTTATGAGAATCACCCATCACGTTACAATTTATGGGAAGAAAATATATTAATAGTATTATAAGGTTTTTAAAATATATGCAAGTGGATCGTATTGATTCCCTAATTTCAAAATTCTAAATTTTAAATTTTAAATTCTAAATTCTAAATTCGAAATTCGAAAATATGTGATAAATTCCAAAATCTAGTACATATATTCTCTAATATATTTTAGGGAACCGTAATTATAAATAACATTAATTGTTTAGAGAACAATCTTTAAGAAATTAAATGGTAAATGCTAATATACGGAAAAAGATAATGTTAGGAAATAGATTATGAAAGTTTTATGGCTAAATTTTAGGAAATTATTGTGTTTGGATACAAAGATAGTAGGAGAAAAATAAATGAATTAATAAAGATTTTATTTAAGGGCGTTTTCGTAATTTTTATGTTAGATCCGATAATTATCCAGCCGGGTCAAAATATCCGTGTGTTTTTAAACGGGTCAGTAAAGAAAAAAATAAAAATAAAAAGCAGATTCATCAGCCAATTAAAACATAACGTTAATACATGTGGCATTGACGTCATCAATTACGTCATCATTTTGATTGGCTGATATTCATCGGCCTCACTTAAGCGCATTCTCATTTAATAGTAAGATTTGTTTTTATTTTATTGTGAGAATATTTGTTTAACCAATAACATTAAGATTGAAACATTTTTTTAGATTGTAGAAGAATCCAAAAATAAAAAATTGTAGTAAATATTTGAATCTAGTTAAAGTTATTTTGAAATTTGACTAAGTATCTGTATCCATTTAAGTATATTCTTTACTTAAAAATATTATGCATGAAATTCAAACTGTACTATATCTACTTAGTTGTACCATTTGAACGAGTTGTCCTATATATTTAAGTTGTACCATGTGTACCAGTTGTCCTATTTCACCCTGAATTAGATGGATAATTAGATCTACCCAAGATTCAACTACACGATTCAACTACACGATTCGAGACATTACCAATGCACATAACCTATCGTGATTACCAACGGAATGAATGTGCATATCAAATCCGGTTTGGCATTATCAAAAGTCTATTCTTCTTTTTACCTATCTTAACAAGTGTTCGAGCTAAATTTTTCTTTGAATCACCATCCGATGCATATTAACAGGTACCACTTTGGAACTCATATTTGGGAGGTTTTAGGTTTAAAAAATCAAAGAAGGTAATAACTATTAGAGAGTTATCCACATTCAGCTGAAGAACCCAAGAAGTATATTGGGAGATGGGAATCATCTGGGGAAGTTAGCTTCGCTAGCTGAAGTCTCACTTCTCTGAATGAATCTGTCCATTTGATCAGTCTGTATGAAAGGTACGGTAACTCGCTCTTGGTGATAGACGTAGCTCTTAATAAGCTTCTAGTAGGAGCTGATTCCTTCTGCTAGCTTACTATCTCTTGTAGTCTGACTATTCTGTCAATAGTTTATGGACTTTCATGTTTGATCTGTTTCACATGGAAACTTGAATATTGATCTCTTACTTGGTCTACTTGTTTCTTTGACAGGTACTGTATTTGCTAGAAGGTGCACGTGAGTCCTTGTTGGACAATATCACTGCCGAAAGTTGATGATATTGCAAGTTCAAAGTCCCACTTTTCTTGTTTCTGATTGTTAGCTTTTGCACATTAAAAGTCCTATTTTTCGAACAATTTGGTGTTTTAAGTGTCGAACACTTTGCTTCGCTAGCTGAAGTCTCACTTCTCTGAATGAATCTGTCCATTTGATCAGTCTGTATGAAAGGTACGGTAACTCGCTCTTGGTGATAGACGTAGCTCTTAATAAGCTTCTAGTAGGAGCTGATTCCTTCTGCTAGCTTACTATCTCTTGTAGTCTGACTATTCTGTCAATAGTTTATGGACTTTCATGTTTGATCTGTTTCACATGGAAACTTGAATATTGATCTCTTACTTGGTCTACTTGTTTCTTTGACAGGTACTGTATTTGCTAGAAGGTGCACGTGAGTCCTTGTTGGACAATATCACTGCCGAAAGTTGATGATATTGCAAGTTCAAAGTCCCACTTTTCTTGTTTCTGATTGTTAGCTTTTGCACATTAAAAGTCCTATTTTTCGAACAATTTGGTGTTTTAAGTGTCGAACACTTTGTGTTTTCTTTTATGACATGTACTTGACTTTGTTTTCTCATGTTACTAATTATATGTTGTCTTTTGGCAAAAATATATTAAACACAAAAACACATATTTAAAACATTTTAATTGGAAAAAAATTAAATTAATTATTTTAAGTCATGTACTTTAGGTTTCAAGTAAAATGAATTTAAAGATTTTTTAAAGATTTTTAAATGATTTTCGAATTTTGTAAAATAAAAGTTAAAAAAAAAATATAAACAAATATAACCAAATATCTCAAAAAGACATAAATTTTTAATTATAATATTTTGTAATATTATGATATAAATTAAACCATAAATTAAATTTAAAATATTAAATGAAAGTTAAAATCTAAAATTAAATTAATGCGATTAAACCCTAAATTAAAGTTAAAATCTTAAATTAAATCTTTAAACTCTAAATTAAAGTTAAAATCTTAAATTAAATCTTTAAACTCTAAATTAAAGTTAAAATCTTAAATTAAATCTCTAAACCCTAAACTATGCCCTAGTGTATATGAACATATAAGTTTGATAGTTAGAATACTAACCTATATTAATTGTTGTTAATTTAAAAATTTTATACTTATAAGAAAAAAAATTCTAAAAATTTAAATACATATATTGTATTTTTAAAGAAATAATTTATATTTTTTTCATTAATAAAAAAATTTATATGATAATTTTATTATTTTTTCATTACTAGCCAATGAGAACTCACCTCCCACAATGTGGGACAAACCCTGAGCCGTTAAACCCTAAATTAAAGTTAAAATCTTAAATTAAATCTTTAAATCTTAAATTAAATCTTTAAACTCTAAATTAAAGTTAAAATCTTAAATTAAATCTTTAAACTCTAAATTAAAGTTAAAATCTTAAATTAAATCTCTAACCCTAAACCCTAAACTCTAAACCCTAACCCTAAACCCTTAACCCTAACCCTAAACCCTTAAACCCTATATTAAAGTTAAAATCCTAATTAAATTAAATATTTAAACTCTAAATTGAAATCTAAACTATAAAACATAAATACTTGAGTAAAAAAATCTAAATCTCAAAGTTTAAACCCTAAACCCTTAACCCTAAACCCTTAACCCTAAACCCTAAACCCTAAATTAAAGTTAAAATCCTAATTAAATTAAATCTTTAAACTCTAAATTGAAGTTTAAACTATAAAACATAAATACTTGAGTAAAAAAATCTAATCCCAAAGTTTAAACCCTACTCAATGAAATTTATGTTTGAATCTAAGCAAGTTACCGATGTAAATTTCTTCTCTAATAATCTGAAGTTCTTGTTTCGATAGACTGTGAGTCCGAATCCGAGCTCTCCAGACCACATTGTGAATTTGGAGATGTCTTCGGAAGCAACAGCATTTTCCTCTTTGGAAGCAACAACCTGCTCCTCTCCTGAAGCAACAACTTGGTATGAGGACACTGTGCTATCACCGGTCACCTATCGTTATATATACTGTAAGACCTCGTGTATATTTAGTCCCTGGCTTTGAGATCAGTATTTAGTTGTCGATGGGTTTCCAACATCGTGTATATTATTGGTGGCTATTTGTAGGCTTGCTTTATTTCTTGGGTTTACAAAGCTAATTAGTATACTATGCATTTCTATAACTAGTTGGTATGTATGGTTGATCCTTTCAATACATTGGAAAATTTTAATCTGTTGTTCATTTACCTTAGTGCCGAGGATCGTGCTCTGCCTGGTGCTCAGGAAGATGCTTTCATTGCTTTGGCTCGTGCTAAGGCTCAGGTTGCGGCTGAGGCGAACATTTATGATCATATACTGTAAGATCTTTGCAATTAGATAATGTTGTTAACACAAGCGTTGCAATTAAGTCTATCTAATCACAGAATTCTCATCGTATATTTTCTGTTTCAAGACTCTTGCTTTGCCTAGTTTTTTTTTTAGTCCCTTGATTTGAAATCAATATTTAGTTGTCGATCGGTTTCTAACATCGTGTATATAACTGGTGGCTATTTGTAGGCTTGCTTTATTTCTTGGGTTTACATTGTTTTAAGCTAATTAGTATATTATGCATTTCTATAACTAGTTGGTATGTACGGTTGATCCTTTCAATACATTGGAAAATTTTAATCCCTTGTTCATTTACCTTAGTGCGGAGGATGAGGCCAATGCTCATGCTCATGCTCATGCTCAGGCTCAGGCTCAGGCTCAGGCTCAGGCTCAGGCTCAAGCTCAGGCTCAGGCTCAGGCTCAGGCTCAGGCTCAGGCTCAGGCTCAGGCTCAGGCTCAGGCTCAGGCTCAGGCTCAGGCTCAGGCTCAGGCTCAGGCTCAGGCTCAGGCTCAGGCTCAGGCTCAGGCTCAGGCTCAGGCTCAGGCTCAGGGAGATGTTCATATTCCAATTTGGTTTATAGTCCCTAAGAGTGAAACCTCGGGCACCAAGATGAAGCGTGAAGATAGCTTGACCTTACTTGAACGCTATCGATCTTTTGTTCATGGTTAATATGTTCTGTTTAATGTTTTGGCTGGCCAATACATATCTTGAATAGGTTTTGGCAGGCCAATACATATTAGTGTATGAATTCTACTAATGTTTTGTTTTTCCCCAAACTAACTTGATTAACATGTGTCTGTGATTTTTTTTGGTGAACACATGTGTGGTTTTTTGTATGTTTCTACATGTTCTATCATGTTCTCGGGTAGGTTGATGGATTCTTTTTGGTATGTTTAAGGAATTATAAGACACCGTATACAACCTAATATCGTTTTTTTATAAACATTTTTCATTTTATAGTCATTTATAAAACCCTGTGTTTTGGTCCCTTCTCTTCTCTTTTCCCTTTATAACACTACAAGAAAACATGTCATTTGCGAGGCAGGTATTCCTCGCAAAAGCGTCGCAAAAGACCTTTTGCATGTCTTATGCGACGAATTAAGATTCGTCGCTAAACTCTCGTCGCAAATCATTATTCGTCGCAGTTTCCATGCAACGTTTGCGACGAAACAAATCCCTCGCAGTTTCCACGCGACAATCAGTCGCAAAATCGACGCACTGTTTGCGATGAATTTGCATCGAATAAGTCCCACGCAAATTTGCGTCGTATTTGCATCGACGTATTCCTCGTAACCGCGTCGCTAGTTAGCAACAAATATGCAAATTACGATGGATATATAGTTCTTGAATCCAATTTTAATCCAGTTTCACAAATTAGTTTTTTTTTTTGTTTTAATCTGTAACTAAAATTAACTCGAAATTAAACTAAAATCAAAAGCAAATAGTAATTAACATTGATTAAAACTAAAATAGTTTGATATTGACAAAAAGTAATGTTGCCGATAGATTTAGGTTTATAATACAACAAAAAACCCAAAATAATGGGATCATGCTTGAGGAGTACCCTGAGCTGTTGCAGCTTCCTCTGTTTGGTGTTGTGGTTCCTCTGTTTGGGCTTCTGCTCCCTGCGTTGGAGGTCTCTGAGCCCTAAGTGCTGTTGCTAGAGCTGGAAAATCTTGCGCTACAATGTCAAAGAGATAATCGTAGCCATGGATCCGTGTAAGAAGGTCGTTGTTTCGTTTTCTCTCCGCTTCATAGGTTTGCCGATCGACATAATCATCTGAAGTAGGTGGAGGATCAAATGATGAAGCAGATGGGATAACTTGAATAGAACCAACACCATAAATCCGTCCCTTTTTATTCTTTGGAGCAGCCTGGAAAAAACATGGTGAAGGAAATTTGAATAGATAACAAAACCAGAAGATAAAATAGTGACTTAGAAGAAGATGCATATCACAACTTACTAACTTAGAAGAAGATGCATATCACAAAAGTCTAAACAACACCAAAAACAGGCGTATGTCACACACACAAAAAAAGAAACAGATATGTATTCAATATAAGAAAGAGATATGTCAGCAAAACCACATAGCTTTAGACAGAACATTACTTAAAATTCCACTTAAACCATCATTAAACTATTGCACCTCTGATCTTAATAGCCAAAATGTTCAATGATATAGATAGATATGATGTTAAAACGATGATGAAGATTGAAGAAGACTCAAAGAACTCAAACAAGATTGAAAAATAAATAGGCTATATGTAAATAAGCAAGTAGGTGCATATCTATATACTAAGAGAGTTAAAAAATAATACCTCCAACAAGATATTGTTCTTCTCAGCTATGGATAGGCCACCAGGCTGGTCAGAGTGTCCTGGAGAGAGCTGAGACTCCCGCTCTGCAATCTTGGCTGAAACTTCTTTGCAGATTTGCTCAGCAAAACCGTCAACGAAAACTCCATTCTTTCTCTTGTGAGTCTGCTCCATTATCTCGACAATTGGAGGGAGTACACCTCCATTCTTCTCAGCCTACATGAAAGTTAAAATCATTATCAAGAAACTGGAATATGAAATTAAATGTGAAAAGCAGAAAATACTAACGCTTTCTAATGCACGACGTGCATAAGTCTTCTGCCCTGAGGTGTGTCTACTCGGGCCGTGACCGCCCACGCTTGTGTTGCGAGCTTTAGAACACTTACCACTTTTATCTTCTGAATGTGGATCAATCCAAAAAACTTTGAGGCCCTTCCATACCTCTGGATCCATCCACATAGGCATTACTTTATCACCTGACGTCTTCCACTTACTTTTCCACTTGCTAACTATATCACACAAGCGGATGCCTGCCTTAATTGTAAATTGCCTCTTCACCAAAACGTTAATTGAGTTGTCCCAGTTGTATTGTTGCTGTGAACAAGGAAATAAAATTAATCAATACATGAAGAACACATTACAAACTACTTCAACAAATAAAAAATCAAAACTCTAATCAATTACCGCAAACATATGAAACCAAGTGTCAACAATCTTCTTAGGTGTCTGTGAGATGTTGGCGTGTGGTTCAGTGAAGAATCCTTTTATACAATTGGAGACCACCTTCCCAACTTCATTATCGATCTCAAACCTATAGAAAACAACAAAAGTTAGTAATTAAATGTTGTCACTGTATTGAAAATACACAGAATACAAGTAAAGACGCTACCATTGTGTTCCTGGGGGACGCTTAGGGTCTAATTTTGTAAGTCCAGCCCGTCCCGGGCTTACAAGAAGCTCCTCGAGTGTTAACTGTCCCATTTCGTAATGCGCTTGAGCTTCAGGTGGGGAAGGAGCCTGAGTAGAAGACTGATATGTCTCTTGAACTGGAGTGGAGTTTGGTGACAAGGATGGGGTCCGTGGCAACTGTGAAGTTGTAGTAGGAGAAGATCGTGTAGTCGAATGAGGAGAGGACCGTGAAGTCGTAGCAGCAGTAGACCGTCCTCCATTACTCCTGTACTGTCTATAATGACCCCTTCCCTCCATCTACAATTATAAACACCAAGAACTATCAAATAATATCTATTATACGTATCCAAAATCAATATTGCAAAAGGAACAATCGAGTAATAATGAAACAAGGCATTGAAACCAAAGTAATAAACCAACAACGAAATTGAAAGCAAATAAATTGAAACACGCCATTGAAACAAAGCAATCAAATCTCTAATCAGCTCTAAGCCTTTACTTGTACCATGAGTGAATGAAACAGCTCACAGAACAAAGCAATAAAATCACCTAGGTAGCAAATTTTGTATATAAGATTCAGGAAATAAACATGGAAGAGATATGAAACAACAACACAGAGAAAAAGAAGGCAAGACATAGAGCAGAGAACCATCGACTAACAATCGAAAACAGTAAAAAAAGAAAAAACATCAAGTTACGACAATACAATAAGTCTGAATCAAGATACAATCAAAAACCTATTACAAACAACCGATTGACCAGCAAAGAAGCATCAAACGAACATAAATTTCCATCTCTAATATGCATAACATCAGCGATTACAAACCCTAAGTACCAAATAGGCCAAATCGAGGAAAAAAATTGAGTTTAAAAACCCTCATAAACAATTCAACAAACGATCGACTGAAGTAAGAAACAAAACCCATGTCAAGAAACAACCTTTAGATTAGAGTGTTTTTACAAGGATCGGTAGGGAGTATTCGAGAAGAGGAGAATTGGGGACCAAGATAGTGAGGAGGAATTGAGAATTTGAGACCCAAAGAGAGAAGAAGATACACTGGGAATCAAAGAAAGGAATTAGAGAAGCAGATTCAGAAGAACAAAGAAATTGAGGAGAAATTATCCAACCCAGAGAGATGATGAGAGCATCTGGGAATCGCAGAGACAAAGAAATAAGAGGAGGAAGTGGAGACGTTTCTTGAACATATTAATTGTTTAGCCTCGCCAATTCCTCGCAAACGTGACGCCAATATTTTGCCGAAATTTTGGCCAACTCTTTAGCGCGTGTTTTCCCGCAATTTTATTGCGACGCGCCGACGCTAATTCGTCGCAAATAAAAAAATTAAACGACGAATTCCCAAAAACTCGTCGCAATTTTCATCGCATTGTCTGAAAATTTTAAAACAAATTTTGAAACTTTGCGAGGAATTTACGAGGGTTCGAAGCTAATTCATTGCAATTTCCTCGCAAACTATAATAAGATATGCTTTTAATGGAGATTTACTTATTGATATTGATCAAACTAATGTATTTATACTGTAGGATATCTCATAATGAATGGTTTTAGTCAAAAAAAAAAATTGAAATTTATGTATTTGAGATCTAAGTACTAGATAACATATTTGTGAATAAGGAACATCTTCTTATTCAAGATAATTTTTGGAAAGGAAAAAAATTCAAACTTTATTATTCATAATAGAAAGATACAATCATATTAATTCTCACAATCTTCATCATCAGAACCACTATCATATGATTCCGAATCCTCATCAAACTCATCATAGACTTCATCTTCGACTTCCGAATAATCACCAGGTTCTTCTAGTTCTCGATTGTTCTGATCAATAAGTATGATGCTTTCTAGTGCATGTTCTGGAACATGGATCTCTCCTTGTGTGTTTTGTAATGGTACTTCATCAGAGACTCCAACAATACGTCCTCTAGGTGAAATTTGAATGACAGATAACCATGATAACCCAGTTTGCCGAATCTTCGGATATGGAATGAAACTAACTTGTTGTGCTTGAGCGGCAAGGATGAAAGGTTCAAATCTTTGATACCTTCGAGATGCATTGACATCAACAACGCCGAGATTGTTTTTCCTCACACCGCGGCCGATAACAGGATCGTACCAATCACATTTGAATAATATGCACTTCAAATTAACCAACCCAAGATATTGTACTTCTATGATTTCCTGCAGCACTCCGTAGTAATCTGTTTCGCCACTAACTAAAATACCAAAGTTTGTTGTTGTCCGATTTTGACCATGAGCTTTCACATGAAAAGCATATCCACGAGTGAAGTACATTGGTGCAGTTGTAATCCGCGCGATAGGGCCTTGGATCAACTCATGAAACCAAACAGGATATGTCTCTGTCCCATATTGTACCTGTAGAAGACAAAATGACTAATTAGACTAAAAAATATCACTTAATTAAAATTAAATAACCAAAAAAACCGACGATGGATAAGTTATTCTACATAATGTTTTAACCATCCTGCAAAGTCTTTGTCTCTTAGCTTCTCTATTTCTTTCTCAGATATATCGGGAAATGTTTCTTTCACTTGTGTTATGAAAATACTGCAAACATAAATACAGAATAAACCAGTTAGCAATGATACTATATATACATAATTTAAATATTAATAAAATATATTGTACCAAAGAATACCTTTCAAATGGTTGAACGTATTCACAATTGCGAAGAATATATGTGTGTGCACTTTGACGATCTTTATCAGATGACCACCAAACTTCTTTAAGTTGTCCACTAAGTCTTCCAACTTGTGCGAATATATCAGGAACACCTGAAACAGGATATACAGGTGCCACGCCACCATCATCATACCGTCTTGGGGCCCTTTTTCGGGTTCGAACTGCAGGCGGAAAGTAGTAGGAGGAAAAATGAGAAGTTTCTTCGGTTAAACTCCCAGCAACAATCGAGCCTTCAACTCTCGCCAAGTTTTTAGCTTTTCCTTTCAGATGTTTCATGAATCGCTCAAACGGGTACATCCACCGAAATTGAACTGGACCTCCAAGGGCTGCTTCATGCGGTAGATGGACGGGTAGATGTTCCATAACGTCAAAAAATGAGGGAGGAAAAATTTTCTCGAGGTTGCACAATAAGATCGGAATGCTATTATCTAGTTGATTTATTCCGTCTTCCGTAAGAGTTCGTGTACAAAGGTCACGAAAGAAAGTTCCAATACCTGCAATCATAACAAGTTATGAAAATGATTGTGTTAATTATGTAATTAATTATATATATGGTTAAATTAATCAAATTATGTATCACACATACCTGCGATTGCCTCATGGACATTTTTCGGTAATAGCTCTGTGAAAGCAAAAGGCAATAGGCGCTGCATAAAGACATGGCAATCATGGCTTTTCATCCCCGAAAACTTTTGTCCTTGCTCAACATTCTTCGAAAGTTTAGACACATAACCATCTGGAAACTTGACATCTGATTTAACCCACTCAAAAAGCGCTGACTTTGCCTCCGTAGATAATCGAAAGATTGGAACTGGAAGCTTCCCATCTCTCGTAAGATGCAACTCTGGTCGCGAACATATATCGGGTAAATCCAGTCTCGTTTTTAAGTGGTCTTTACTACGTCCCTGCACGTTCAAAACTGTATGCATCATGTTATCAAAAAAGTTCTTTTCGATATGCATTACATCAAGGTTGTGCCTCAACAGAAGATCCTTCCAATAAGGAAGTTGCCAAAAAATGCTTCTCTTGTGCCAATTGTGATTAACCAGATATCCATCTGGCATATTTGCGGGGATGTGCCAATTACCCCCACATGTAACTGTTTCTTGAGCACCCCAATAATCTATCTGCTCAACCAAGGCTTCCCCAGAGATATATACAGGTGGAGGTGCACGGACAACTTTGTTCTTCATAAATAACTTTTTGTTCTTCCTGTACGGATGACTCATCGGAAGAAAACGACGATGACAATCAAACCAGCTTGTCTTACGACCATGCTTCAGTTGAAATGCATCTGTTCGATGAATGCAATATGGACAAGATAATCTACCATGTGTAGTCCAACCTGATAGCATTCCGTATGCAGGAAAATCACTTATGGTCCACATGAGCACTGCACGCATTGTAAAGTTTTGTTGCTGTGAGTAATCAAATGTATCAACTCCGGTATACCAAAGCTGTTGTAACTCATTGATCAAAGGCTGTAAGAAAACATCAAGAGAACGTTTAGGATGCTTAGGACCGGGCACTAAAATACTCAAGAATAAAAATTCCCGTTGCATACACATATCTGGAGGTAGATTGTATGGTGTCACTATTACCGGCCACAAAGAATACTGCCTACCGGACATACCAAATGGACTAAACCCGTCAGTGCATAGACCAAGATAAACATTCCTACTCTCTCTTGCAAAGTCTGAATGTACCGTGTTAAAATGTTGCCAAGCTTTCGCATCTGATGGATGTGTCACCTCACCTTCTGTACGTGAATGATCAGCATGCCATCTCATTGACGCAGATGTCCTTTCTGAATGATATAGTCTTTTAAGCCTATCCGTAATTGGAAGATACCACATACGTTGGTACGGGATCTTCGTTCGTCCTGTACTTGGCTTATATCTTGGCTTTCCACAAAATCGACATTCCTGCAATTGATCATCTTCTTTCCAAAATATCATGCAATTATCAATGCAAACATCTATCATCTCTGAAGGCAACCCAAGACTGTATACCAACTTTTGTATCTCATAATATGACTCAGGAGCTAAATTATCCTCTGGCAATATCTCGTTAATTAATTCAGCCCATGAATCCATGCAAACCTCAGATAAGTTGTTATCTGTTTTTATGTTCATCATTCTAGATGCAAGTGATAATCTAGACATTCCTTCTCTACATCCATCGTAGATTGGTTGATTTGCAGCATCTAACATATCATAAAATTGTTGAGCATCTAAATTAGGATCCTCGGGGTTACCAGAGAATGTAGCCGTTTCATGAAATGCATCATGGACCATATCATGAAAACTATTATGATTTGGTTGACTATAATCAAACTGCTGATGCTCAAAATTAATATGAGGTTCCTCTTCTTGTTGAAAACTAGCATTACTAGACGATGCATTCACCATATTTCCTTCACCATGCCAAAACCAAACATAATAATTTGGCATGAACCCTCTATTATATAAATGCTTTCCGACGGTTTTCACCGAAAAATATCGACTATTTTTGCACTTTCGACATGGACAAGACATGTTACCAGTTTCTTGCGTCAGTGGCATTTGATTTGCGGTTATCATGAATTCTTCTAACCCATCTGCAAACTCCCGTGTCACCGATCCATCAGAATCTTTGTGCTTATACATCCACTCCCGCCGAATATAAATCTCGTGAGACGACGACATATATATTATATATATATATAACTCCAAGATTAAAAAATACAAAAACTTTGAAGAAAAGATTCGAAGAAGAATGTTTAATTTTGAATAGAGAATATGTTGTTTCTTATCCATTTACTCATCACAACGTCGGTTTATATAGGCATACAAAATATATTTGCGAGGTTTTTGCGTGGTTTATTAGCGACGAAAATGCGAGGAAAGGCAAAGTAGGTGGCACATTTTTAAAACGTTTCTCACCTACCACTATAAAATCGTCTCAAATGCGTCGCAACTTTGCATCGAATCCATCCATGCAAATTCGTCGCTTATTTGCGTGGCGTTTGCGACGAATTCACTAGTTCCACTCATATTCGTCGCTAAATACACGCAAACGTTGTGACGAACGAGTTCCACGCAAAGTAGCGACGAAATAGCATTGAATGACAATTCGACGCTTTTTCCACGCTCATTACACGCTATATAGCGAGGCATATTGTTCCTCGCAATATTTCCACGCAAATCACCTGTTTTCTTGTAGTGTAAACCCTTTTGTATTCTCTTTGAGAACTCATCTATCTTTCTCTTTAAGATTAGATTGTGTTAAAAAAAAAAAAAAAAAAAAACACTCTTAAAAATTAGATCATCTTGTTGATGTGCATATCCAGCAAAACCCTTGATCTCTTTGGTGTGTATATCCTGTGTCACACCTTGCTCGGAATGGCATTAAAACGTAAAGGATTCAGTATGGATACTATCCATAATCTTTGACAACAAAACAAACCTAAAAATCAATAAAAACAATCTTCTTTTCACGCAAGACTAAGAAAGAGTTCAAGTAACGAGCATTTTTTAAGATAAAACTAAAGAAATCTGACTCTTCTGGTCTTCCGGTGTACCCTGAAAACTCGAAAGTTTCAAGACTCTCCAACAAACATTCAGGAACAGAGCTCTGTTCAATGTTCCAGCTACACGGTTCCCACTCCCCAAGCCATGGATATCTCTCACTCTGAGATATAAAGGAGACAGTTAATACTACCATTTAAGACCGAAAAAGAGTCAACAAAGAAACTTACAGTATAAGCGAAGATATTGAGGATTAGAAGTTTAGGAGAATCTTGGAGCAATTGGACAAGTAACTTCGACCAATCATCATTACAAATATGTAGCCTCAGATATTCAAGCTGCTTGAAGACAATACCAGCATGATACACAGGCTGCACACGTGAAAACGCAACATATTTATTGCTATAAGTACTATATTGCAACTGAAATCTTGATGCTGAGAGATTGAAAAATATTACATCTACGCCATGGTTGGTATGTACGCGTAATATAAGCCGTTTGACAGATGTGACTGATATGAGAAGCTTCTCCGGATTCTGCTCAACATCGATAACTGCCTCTTCAAGTTTTCGCATACCTTTAATCAAGTAGGAGAAAGCGTCTCTTTGATCCGTAACTTTGAAATATTTTAAAGAAGGAGTTACTATCACAACCTCATCAGAAAAACATTCACTGCTTATCTCTAAGGTTAAACGCTGCAAGGACGGGACAATAATAACCAACTCTTTCACATTGTCATTCTTATATCGTTCAATACTCAGATCTTCCAGAACAGGGCAACAGGACAGAAGCAGCTCAAGAGATTCTTCGGTTGAGTATGTCACCTCACTGATTTGCAAGGTTTTCAAGGACGGGAGATAAGCCATACCAGGAACTTCCACAAGAATCACCCTACTGCTAAGATTTAAAGCCACAAGCGAACTGCAGGTATACAAACTATTCGGCAATAACACAGGTTCATTACAGGTAGTAATATAGATTATACTTAGCTCTTGAACACGGCGAGAAACTGAAATACCAACCCAACGTTTGATATCCTCAGGGCAAATTACATCATGAAGAAATCTGAGCCGCAAGCTTTCAATGATCGGAGCTCTGTGTAATGCCAGATTCTTGTCAATAAAATTTCGATACCTCTGGCATGAAGACAATTCAGAAACATTGATGTCATTGATATCATCATACTCAAGTTTAGGCAAACACATCCAAAGAAACTCCCATCGTTTAGACAAAACGCTAGTGGATACAGCAACTTTTGTTGGAAGAAACGACAATATCATCACCAGCAAGTCATCAGACAACTCACTCATTTTCGCCATATCTTTACAAATCCAAGATACTGAAACATTCGACGGAACTTGTGTTTTTCCAATCCTGAAAAAGAAAAAAGCAACAACGACAAGAATACTCCGTAAGACTTACGGATTTGTCAGAAGCCAACCAAAAGAATTAGTAAAACAAAGCCACAGAGAAAAAAGAACCCATGGGACTGAGAAGGACATGATATTTCTTAATCAGTTCGGGTATTTCATGATTAAGATATAAAGAGGACATGATAAAGAATGATTCTTCACAGACACCAAATTTAACAAAAAAAGCTAAAAATCAAAGTCGAACCAGAGACCAAAATAAACCCATGGGACTGAGAAGGAAGAACGATAATCAGTGTCAAATAGCTTGTCCATGAATCCTAACCTAACAGTCTCGTTACTCACTATCTCGCGAATCAAACATTTGAACAAATGAATCGAAAATTCGGGAAACCGGAGTTCAAGTGTACCTGTCCGCCTCCATCTCAAACCGGAGTCGCGCTGGTAATTCTCTATCGCCGACTTTGAATCCTCTATCTCCAGCCGAAGAATACAAAGAACTTAAAAGGTGCGGGTTGAATCCTCAAAACGGAAGGAGATTCTAGGTGTTACGAGAATTACCGAGGTTACGCAGCAAAAAGAGGTTTCAATTAGGGTTTCAAAAAGAGGTTTAAAATTTTAAATCATGCCATTATAAATCTAAAAAAATATAAATTATTTTAAGATCAAAATAAAGAAAATTCCTAAAAAAATCAAAATATATATTAAAACATAGTTATAATTTTAAAAATCTAACCAAAAAATTACAAATTTAACCAAATTTTTAGAGTTTTTGGCAGTGTTTTTAAACCCGACCCAGATAGTGAACCGGACTACCTTCTGGATCATCGGGTCACTGGGTCAACCAGATTACGGATTACGATGATTACGCCATCCACACTTACATAATCAATACTAAAATCCTATGAGGTCAAAACATTATTTGAAAAGAATTAGGGTTGATAAAAATAAGGTGGTTTATCTCCTATCAAACTCAGAACTCTTGTCTCTAGTAAAGTAAACACTTGGTATGATTTCGGAGTCAATCTCGACTTCGTCACACTCAGAATGTGATCTAGTCCCATTCACTAACCATTTAGTGAGACGGTTTACTTATCTTAGTTACTCAGTTACAATGAAAGAGAAGCTAAATGAAACGGTTTTACAGAAAGAGAAGGAGAAGCTACATGAGAAGTTAAAGGCAATGAAAGAGAAGCTAGTGGATCACAAGCTTTTTAGCAACTAGACGGATTCCAGCTCTCTCCATATAATCATATGGCTCCAAAGACAAGAAGGCATCAAGGACGGTTCCTGGTTTTACCATGTCTTTGAGGTCCTCAGCTTTTGGGTTCCTCAAAATGGTAACTCCAGAGGATTCTCTCTTGTGTATCTCAGCTGCATACCCGTCTCCAGTTCCAGAATACTTTGCCGGTATACTGCACAAACAAAGAAACAATCAGGATAAGCTAAGCAAACATGGTTCCTAAATGGAACCAAGAGAAAGAGACATAGACAAACTTACTGAATCCTTGCGGTAGGATCGCTTGAAAATCTTATTGGGATGATTACTGGGTTCCACTCAGAAATGCTGCCTGAATCAATAGATGCTGCATGTGCAGCACTGTCGCATTCTTGCAGTACATTACAGAGACTTGGATTCAAATTAACTACAAAGTTCAACTTTGGTCTCCCAGCAGTATCCTGAAATTTGAAATTGATCCCAAAGTACACTTCCAGACCAGGACAATGGAGACGAAGGGGTCTGTCCCTAAGGAAGAGCTGTAGTTTCTTTCTTTGGCTTCCGACATGAGTTGCTGTGATGCTTGGAATTGATATTTCATCTAGATCCAAGAATCTTTCCTGGTCACCAGTACCCTCAGAGGCAACAATGTCCGTGGGAATTTCCTTCCTCAAAGTGCTCATATCAAATAGATTCGTTTGAGCTTCTGCGTTTGAGTTCTCTCCGGTCTTCCAATCAGCGGAAGATTTGTTGATATTCGTACAGTCTTCGGAGTACTCTATAAGTTTATCGGGAAGATTTGACTTCTGTTGAAACAGCATGTTTCTGAATTAGTTACATCATTAAAATATATGCAGAAAATCGTGCAGTAGAGTGATTAGGACAAAGCACAAGATAGTCAATCACAAGATTAGAGAGCATACCAAGAACAAGACAGTCGCACAACACTTGAGAACCTCGAAATTCATCCTGATATCGTCCAGACTCGAATGCGTCTGGTTACAAAGTCCAAAGTAGGCAGCCCATTCCGCGAGCTGTCCAAACAAAGGTCACAGGAAAACAGAACAAGCATCCAACAAAGCCGTCACATTCGATTTCAAGAGCTCGGAAGAGTAAGTTTAGTCTTACAAGAACCATTTCAAAACAAAACAAAATAAAAGATCTTGAAACCAGGGAGAATAAGTCCGTCTCTTTAGTATCATTGTTACCTCCATATCATCAGCTCTCAATCCAAATCTTTGAGTAAGCAACGCCAACGAGTCAATGATACCCCTTGGCTCTGGTGGATTTCGTCCTATCTCAACAAATGCTTCTCTTATCCTTGGACAATCAAAATTCAATACGTTGTGACCTGCCCATATCCTTCCTACAGTATAAACCCCCCAAAAAAATCAACACAACTGAACAAACCAAAACATACACCAAGAACAGAATTTTCCACTTTCTATTAACGGTAATCACTTGGAAAGATACAATTTCGTTTCCATTATCTTTCATGTACACGCATGCAATTTATCTAAACTATTATATACACACACCAACAAAAAGGTCAATGCATGAAAGACTAAGCGGAATTTTAAGAAAGACTAAACACACATCAACGAATCAACAGAAAAATATCGAGAGAAGAAAGTGAAGCATACACCACACAGAATCAAAGAAATCAAGAGAAGAAAGTGAGACGTTTTACCCTTCGAGAATATCGTAAACGTCATCAGCAATTTTTGCAAACATATTGCATTGCACCAACCGAGGGGGGTAGTTTCGAAGCTCGACTAGCTTCTTCGGACAAACCAGGATTGATGTGAACTCTAGAATCGAGTTCTCTCCTTGGAACGGAATTTTCTTCTTGACTTTGAAGAGCGCAATCTCTGACCGATCCTCAGCCGGAGTTCCACCACCCATTGGTCGGAGATTTGCAGAACTCAACAACCTCTTGAGAAAGCTATATTCCAAAGGAGCAACCGGAAACCAGAAGATGAACAAATTCAAAATGTGTAAATCAAACACACCAAAGAAAACAATTTTCTTCTCTCAATAATCAACTAAGCACACAAAACCCATGATCCGAAATCAAGTAAACGAAACCTACTTAAACCCATGATTAACTCATTGACAGTTCAGGAAGTCATAAACAACTGAAGAACACACTGTGAATGAGAGAAGAGAAATCGAACCTCAAGAACCAATTGATTTTCGGACTGAAAAACGAGAAATCGAGGCACATACCTTAACAGATCGAGGACGGCGTTATGGGCAATGGATATAGGGTGACAATCCGTATGAAAACAAGCCAAAAATCGTTCAAATCCGTGAAGAATTGAAAAAGATGTGATGAATTGAAGTTCAAAAGCTTGTAAAGGTTTTCAATGGAGAAGTGAAAAAGAATGAGAAAAAAAAAGGAAAGTGTTTTTTTTTTGTTTTAAATCGCGAGAGAGAGGAAGAGCAAATCGAATCCCGGTTCGATTCAAGTGGATTAAACCGGTTACGAGAATTACATGGGTTACGAGAATTACATGGGTTACGCAGCAAAAAGAGGTTTCAACGTTTCAACGCAGAATTACATGGGTTACGAGAATTACATGGGTTACGAGAATTACATGGGTTAGTTCAGGAAGTCATAAACAACCCTACGGTTATTTTGAAGTTGTTCCTTGGCTTTTACGTTTCTTAACCGGGTGCACTAAGTTGGATGATTGGTCATTGGCTCGTTCCGTACCTTTTTCCTTTACATTAGCAGAGGCTCTTTTATTTTTCCGTAAATCTTTTGGTTCCTTCACAGACTGAAATTTGATACTCATCTCTATCATCCAAGCCTTAAGGTCTTCTTTCAGCTTCAACACTTCTTGTTCGTGTTTTTCATCCCTTTCAATCATCGCAGCCTTCAGGTCTTCTTTCAGCTTCAAAACTTCTTGTGCGTATTTTTCTTCCCTTTCAATCATCTCAGCCTTCAAGTCAGAAATGATAGAATATAAATCTGATGGTTGGGAGCCTGATCCAGTGGAAGCAGTTTTCACAGGGAGTTTTCTTCTTTTACTGCTTTGCCGGGTCTTTTCACCAACACCTGTCTGAATTGTAACGCCTGAGGCAGCCTTTTTTTTCTTTGTTCCCTGACCGGTTGGTTCTGAAGCTGCCGGTACCCCCTGATGTTTGCCATCAATTGGACATGGAGTGAAAGATGTGTCCCCACATTGGAATTCCGAAGCAAGGATGGGTCCACCCGAAGCTAGTTGGCATTTCAGCATTTCAACACTGTTGTCCTCAACCTCATCATCAAACATGAAGTACGAGTCCTCCAAGTCATAAGCTCCGTTCACCATCGGCCGGACAACCAACTGCATTTTAATTTACGTAAACATGGTTAATATACGTGGGGAACAGAATAAGCACAACATATTAACATAACTTTAAATGGGGTTCAGATAATGCAGAAGATAATAGGGGTGGAAATAAAGAAATATACCTCAGAATCACGTTCTACTTTTAGGATGTCCATCATTGAGAGGATAGTTTTAGGGAGTTCGAGATCTTGCATACTGTCAAGATTTTCAAGATATGTAGTCAAGTGTCTACAGGGAATATATGATTGAAGCTTTGGTATGGCTTCAAAGGCTAGAAGCTGCAAAGGGAGGGGGAAACCGAAGAAATTATTGTTACTCCGTTGCAAATTCATAGCAACAGCATTAGCCTTGTGAGGCAATTTAGGGTCTATGAGAGGAGGGCCAAAGTCCCTGAAAGTTTGAATTAAACTCTTTCTTCCCCATGGATATTCAAGGAAACCTTCGACATCATGAGTCATATTAACGTAAGCCGCAGTGATCTTTAGCGCTTTGTGGTTGCACATAACCACGCCGTCGATCAGAACTAAAAGAGCCAAAGGTAATTTTTTCCATTCGTCGAGCTTCGGGTTTGTCAACATTTCAAGGATGTCTGATACATGCACCGTTTTACTCTCGCCTACTCCAAACAGTAAGTCCCACTGTGATGTTCCTAGGTCCTTGCCGGCGGTCATAAGATCAGGAGATGGGAATGGCCCACAGCACAAACCCGAAATACTGTGCAATTCCCGAAGAGAGAATCTGAGAGGCTTTCCACCGAAGAGCATCCACATCTCGTACCTTTTTCTGGTTAGAAGTTGGCGACAAAAGAGTGCGTGGATTAGCTTCGTAGAGTTGACGCACCATTGAGTTGGAAGTTTAAATAACTTCCCAAACTGGGATTCTAATAACCTTTTCAAAGTCTTAGTCCCTTTCAAAACCTCTGCTAATTTTCCAATGACAGTTGCTTTCGAAAATATGTTAAGCCTCAGACCATCAGGGCAACTTCCCTCACTGAACAGGCGCTGTGGGAGATTGCATGGAACATCGTCGTCTTCAAAGGGACTCTCCATTTGATCTGGAATCGAATTTCACAACAGAAAATCTTCAAATGGTAGAAGAATTCTACGAAACTACCAAAGACCTCAAACATAAAGTAAAACATAGGAGAATAGCTTTCGAAAACCATCTAAAACTGACCGGATATGACATGCAGCTCTAGTGAAGGCAGAGATTTGGGGATTTCGCCAGGCGGCTCCGCATGTACAGCTTCCGGCGCCTGAGACGAATCAGGCAGAGGCGGCATATGAGTCTCTTCTGATACTAGCTCTAGTGAAGGCGGAGATTTGGGGATTTCGCCAGGCGGCTCCGCATGTACAGCTTCCGGCGCCTGAGCCGAATCCGGCAGAGGCGGCATATGAGTCTCTTTTGATACTTCGCCAGGCGGCTCCGCATGTACAGCTTCCGGCGCCTGAGACGAATCCGGCAGAGGCGGCATATGAGTCTCTTCTGATACTAGCTCTAGTGAAGGCGGAGATTTGGGGATTTCGCCAGGCGGCTCCGCATGTACAGCTTCCGGCGCCTGAGCCGAATCCGGCAGAGGCGGCATATGAGTCTCTTCTGATACTGTTTCTAGTTCTTCAAATGCTTTCTTCAAAGCGTAGATCAGCATCTTCTTTATCTATTACATGAAAATCCTAAAACAGTCAGGCAAGTGAATGCATATAAAAAGAAAAGAACAGCACTATGAAATCAATGAAACCAAGAAAGTACAAGACAGGTAATAACAAACAAACATTTTATAATCTCTATGTAACACACGTAACCTGCATAACAAACTTAATCAAGAATATTTCAAAAATTGATTCGTTTAATGTAAGGAAAATGATTATCAAAGCTGTTAAGCAAACTCTCATAAAATGTATCAGAAGCTGTTAAACAAAACTCAAAGCTGTTAAGCAAACTCTTATAAAATTGACTCGAATATTTAGGAGATTATTATCCATATTTTCCACGTAAACCAAGTAACCAACATTGGCTAACCTAGAGAGCATATAAATATAATTCGGAAAAGACAATAAGGAGCAACCTCAAGTTTGTCCTCTCTGCTTCCGTGGTTCTTGGGAAGTTGGCGAAACTCCTCGGTCAGACGCAAACACTCACCGATGTTCTCTGGTGACACAAAGTCAACTGCCACTTTTGTGCACGACTGTTTACACAAAAACACAGTTTTTCATCAGAGAGTTTCCACTACAAAGCAAATGGTATGACGAAAATAAGAGTAGAAGAACAGAAACTATTCAGTTTACTTAGACCCTTACAGCCTTACTCCGAAACATATAGGTTACCAAAACCCATATAGGTTACCAAAACCTTACAGCCTTACTCTACCTTTAGATTCCGAACTTGATGAGGACAACCCGCGGGAATAAACACCGCTTCTCCTAGATTTTGAAAAAATGTCCATGGCTCTACCCCTACAATTACAGTCTCTGTCAAAAAAACCCAATTCAGTTGAAAAAGAGTAACACATAATTGTTTATACTTACCAAATTCAGCTTTGAGTTTTCTTTTATGCTCTGCAGTTAAATAGAATGTTTGGTCATGTATCGGGTTATAAACCTGAAAAGAAAAATCGATTGTCAGTACACCAAGAAAGTAAAATCTCAGTCAAAAAGGTTGTTTCAGGTAAGTGAGTTATTACATTAGTAACTGGACAGCAAAAAATATGTCTAAATTCTTTGGAATACTTTTTCAGATACTCTTCTAACTTAGGAACATCTTCTCTCCTAAATATGTCCCAAAGAGCACTTCCCATTTTTTCATGATTCTGTGCATTTTCAAAGCTGAGGCACCCAGTAGTACCGACATTTTCAAGCTTGTCCTGCTCCTTGTGCTTCTTTTTCAAATCTTCAACCAAAGATAAATGATTTTCATCTAATGTAACTTCAGCTTCATGTACCAGTATGTTAACCGCATCTGCCATATCGCAGTGAAGCCTAGTCACAGAATCACCTCTCCCTAACTCAACTGAGGTCCCATAGGCAATATAAGTTTTGGGGCCCAAATCTGGTTTGAGAAGTTTTTCAGGAAGATTTGCTGCAATGTTAAGAATTCCGGTTCTTGGATTGGTATACTCTTGGAAAGGTAAAGCACATATGAACTCCTTGCAGTGAAGAGGCAAAAAATCTTCAAATTTCGCTTTAGGAGGCCAGTCTTTTACCTTCAACATCTGAGGCCATTGGTTTTCATGTCTTCTTCCTTTCTTGTAACCATCAAAGAATTCGGAGGGTTTAATTTTGACTTGACTTTCACCTAAGCAATCCATTATTCTTATGTTCTTACAACCTTCCAACATAACTCTCGGTTCCCAGCTTACACAATGTGTGTTCTTGAGAGTATTCCTAACAATTATTGGTTTGCCTTTTGCCAAATGCTCTTGAAAATGCAGAAGCTCTTCTTCTTTAAACACATCAAAAGATTCAGGAGAGAACAGGTAGTTGTCGCTCGAATTCTCCCTCGAAGCTGCTTTTCTCTTCATATAGGCTTCCAAATCAGGACACCTACAGTTGGAGTGTCCAAGTAGAGCTGCTTCCTCGAAGCTGCTTTTATTGTATGAAACCCTGAAATCCTCTGATTTTTGTATCAATTCTGACATAAATTGCAGCGGTAAGATTCGTCTAAGCTCCAAAATTCTATCACTACCACAACCACCTAGCTCTGTTGGTGCACAAGTAATGACTCTGTTTTCCTTAGCATGCCAAATAACGGGTTCTTCTCTGTCCTCAGGATCAAAACTGGAGCCTGTTTCTGGATCACTCAAACCGTGCATATATTGATCTCCTTTCCATTGATATTGTAATATTTCGGGTCGTTGAGAAAGAAATCTTTCGCGAATCTCTTTACAGCAGTTTAAACAAAGCTCATACTCGCAATTTGGGTTTGGGCAGCTTCGGTGCAAGTCAAAAATTGAAGTTGCACAGTGATTACTGCAACACTGTATGTTTATCAATTGAACTGAGCTGAATGATCCTAACTCTGTATTAAATAACTTAAGTTTGCTTACCAGAATACGCGTTCATCCATGGAGCTAGTATGGTTTGCCTCAACTGCAAAAGACGATAATCCTATAGAAATAGATCATATGTTAGCAAAAATCCCTCGGAAGGAACATAAACCATGACTTTATTGTGCTTGAGGCCTTTACATACCTTTAATATTTGCCTCAAATTCAATCTCTTCTTCCTGAGCTTTAACTAGCTTATCCAGAAACGGGAGCATCAATGCAATCATGTGCTCGAGATGATGGCGTTCAGAACTCGTGAGGTTCCTCTTTGATTCATTGCTCTGAATAGTTGCCTTCACTCTTTTACGCTTTGTTTTTTTATCCTTCATTGTGCCTTAACAATCAAACCATGATTAACCACTAATATCAAGTGAAGAAAACATATAGCTTAGGAACAATAGTTCACAACAAGTTGTAATAACAAACAAACATTTTATCATCTCTACATAACCCACGTAATCTGCGTAACAAACTTAATCAAGAATATTTCAAAAATTGATTCGTTGAGCTATTGACGCTAAATCTAGTAACAAGTATACACATCCAAAAAACACTGTAAAACCAAACAAAGTCTCGATTTTTGTTTCTGTAAACATCATACATAATCTGCGTAACAAACTTAATCAAGAATATTTCAAAAATTGATTCGTTGAGCTAAGAATATTTCAAAAATTGATTCGTTGAGCTATTGACCCTAAATCTAGTAACAAGTATACACATCCAAAAAACACTGTAAAACCAACCAAAGAAATTAAGGCGAAGAGCAAGAGAACAAGACTATACCAGGGAGTGATCGAAGGCGATGAAATCACCACTTCTTCCAAAGGAGCAACCGGAAACCAGAAGATGAACAAATTCAAAACGTGTAAATCAAACACACCAAAGAAAACAATTTTCTTCTCTCAATAATCAACTAAGCACACAAAACCCATGATCCGAAATCAAGTAAACGAAACCTACTTAAACCCATGATTAACTCATTGACAGTTCAGGAAGTCATAAACAACTGAAGAACACACTGTGAATGAGAGAAGAGAAATCGAACCTCAAGAACCAATTGATTTTCGGACTGAAAAACGAGAAATCGAGGCACATACCTTAACAGATAGAGGACGGCGTTATGGGCAATGGATATAGGGTGACAATCCGTATGAAAACAAGCCAAAAATCGTTCAAATCCGTGAAGAATTGAAAAAGATGTGATGAATTGAAGTTCAAAAGCTTGTAAAGGTTTTCAATGGAGAAGTGAAAAAGAATGAGAAAAAAAAGTAAAGTGTTTTTTTTTTTTGTTTTAAATCGCGAGAGAGAGGAAGAGCAAATCGAATCCCGGTTCGATTCAAGTGGATTAAACCGGTTACGAGAATTACATGGGTTACGAGAATTACATGGGTTACGCAGCAAAAAGAGGTTTCAACGTTTCAACGCAGAATTACATGGGTTACGAGAATTACATGGGTTACGAGAATTACATGGGTTAGTTCAGGAAGTCATAAACAACCCTACGGTTATTTTGAAGTTGTTCCTTGGCTTTTACGTTTCTTAACCGGGTGCACTAAGTTGTTATGTCAACTATGTTAACTATGACGGAAACTATTACGTCAACTATGTTATGTATTACTAGGGTTAACTATGTATTATGTTTCCTTCAGAAAACATACATAAACGGTTCGAAGAAAATTGATGGATTACCGACGCATTACCTAAGAAAAATAGACGAATGCGTGATAAATTTTGATAAATGCAGCTAAAAGCTTCACCATTAACAACCTTTCCACTGACTAATATTGTGCTCTATCATTGGTATTGTTGTTGTTCTCTGACATATTCCTTTTCTTCTCCTTTGTTTAGGATTGCATATGCAGAAGAAAATTTGGGTGAAAGTGAAGTCCATGAAGCTCATCTTGCTAAGGCTCTGTATTTCATCAGGATTAGTGATAAGGTATGTGAGCATGTCAAAGTTAATAAAATTGTGCACTTCAGAGAACTTCCCTGGTCATTAAAGCAAGAACAATAGTAATTGTTTACAAAAGTTTAACATGCATTAGAAAATGATTAAACCACACCCAACTTTCAAACACTTCCTACACATTCTTCATAGAGATCAATAGCGAATCGCATCCTCATCTCTTCCACCTTCGCATCTGTCAGTTCGTCCAACCCCATTCCTCGTGCGTGTAGTTCAATAAACTTAACCGTTAATGGGCCACAGTCTCCGGTGCGTTTATTCTGGTGCACATTTACAAGTCTTTCATAGGTGAACGTTTCAGGGAGCGTGCAATCAATACCATCTGTCTCAGCAAATTCCCTGATAATGACTGGGAGCATTTCCACTAGAGGTTTCAAAAGCCGCGGTAGTTTCTTGGCGTCATTGGAACTGATTAGGGGATCCAGGATTAAAACTTTCCCCATCTTCAGCTGTATCACAGCACCAACCCAGTGCCTATTTCCCCAATTCAAAGGGACATAGACAGTGTCTATATCAGTATACCAGGCCATTTTCGACGATCGGTTTGGGACTAAGGTTTCTCTGTCGTTTCTTCAAAAATTAAAAAAAATTTCCCTGCAGATCCTTCGGCTTCTCCGTGTCTTCCTTCTCCGCATTAGTTTTCCAGAGTACGATCTCATGTCTCTCTACCTCTCTATTTGTACTCCTCAATCTATCGTTAATTCGTGTTCAGATTGTTCGATTATTTCCTTAGATGTGATGCTGGTTTCTTCAGGGTAATTTTGAGTCAGGTTCGGATCGGTTGTTCGGTTTCGGATATTTTGCCCACCCCTATTTTTAACTAAAACACACGTAAAATACCCGAGCCGAATCCGAACCAAACACTAAGAAAAACCCGATCGGGTTCTATATCCCTAAACCCGAACAGAACCCGAAATATTGTATCTATTTTAGTAGATATTTACAAGCCAACAATTTTCAGATATCCAAAATATTTCGGGTTTTTTTTCGAACTTGGTTTTTTAGGAATATAGAACTCGATCGGGTTTTTCTTAGTGTTCGATTCGCCAAACATTTTTTAGTGTTCATATTTTAGAACACAAGAAATATCGAGTACTTCCGTAATGTTGTCCAATTAATGGTCTTGTTGTCTATTAGAACCTATTTTATGTCTATTGGAACTTCTGAAATGTTGTCCACTTAATAGTTTTGTTGTCTATTGGAACCTATTTTAGTTCTATTGGAACTTCTGAAATGTTGTCTACTTAATGGTTTTGTTGTCTATTAGAATCTATTTTATGTCTATTGGAACTTCTGAAATGTTGTCCACTTCATGAGATTGTTGTCTATTGGAACCTATTTTATGTCTTTTGGAAGTTATCTCTTGTTTGTCCACTACAAGGAGAATGTTGTCTACGAACACTTCAAATACGTCAACAATTTATATATTATTGTCTACGACCACTTGGCTCATCTCTTCTTCTCATGCTTGCTTGTGGTCTCTAATCTCTTCCATTGTCTCGATAATCTCTGATTTGGAAGTGAAAAAGCCTAACCCTAAAATTTCAGATTTCGAAAATGTTAGCTTTGGTGAAGAGTGTTCGTGTTTTTAGGGTTTTCTAATGTTTCTTTTTTAAAGCTGGGTCTTTTATGATGTCTCTGTTTTACGTGTTGAAACTGTTTTTTTTTTTGTACGCTTAACGTTTTTATGTGGTGTTTCTTGTTTAATAAATTCATTTTTAAATTAAAGCTTTTATAAAAAGTTTATTAGTTAAAAATGTTTTTATTGCATTAGTTTGTTTGGTGATATATTTAAATTAAAATAATTTATCAAATTAATTTCTCCTCGAAAACATGGAGAATCACGAGGTAATGGGATCACAAACTTGAAATCTATGGTGGTTCATAGTCATTGACAGCTAAAAAATTAAAAATAGAGATTGAAGTACAAGTAAAAATCTACGTCGTAAAAGTAAAAAACACGAAACGTCACTACAAGCCACTCTATATAAGTCACCACACCAACATGAGTCTCATTCACTAAAAATCCATCTTCTCTGTCTTTATCTTTTTCCTACCTTCTCGGTCTCTTTTATTTAGTCTCAAGCAAAAATGGAAGGACGTACGAAGCTTGAAGTCTCGAAAACCTCTACTTCTCTTGGTACTGTTGAATCAAAACCCCAGGAGGAAGTGGTTCCAACTGAAGCACCCATTGAATCTTCCCACAATGAGGATATTGTTCTTGAAGCTGTCGAAACAACCCCACAAGAGGATACTGTTCCCATTGTAGCGCCCATATCTTCCTACAATGATACGATACTCGACATTTCAGACAGGCTCAGGAACTTGGATCTGATGAAAGAAGGGATCCAGGTCCCGACTATAGTTGTCATCGGGGACCAATCCTCTGGAAAGACAAGTGTTCTTGAGTCTCAGGCTGGAATCAGGTTGCCTCGAGGGCAAATCCATTAAATAAACCGAAGTTTTTCATCTTTCAAACTTAGATACCTTCAAAATACTTGGATTCTCCAAGCCTCAGCTCTTAATTCCATATGTACTTCGATAGCTTCTTCTCGGCCGCTCACTAGCTGAACACCTCGTGCTTCCGCTTACCTCGTGCTTCCTAAGACATCGTGCTTTAACAACTAGTGGTATTTACTCGCGGTTTAACATATCTCCGACTCTAAGGTCATTCCCGATCCTTAGACTCTCTCGGCTTGATCTCGGTAAGCGTTTTAATTAGTTCGTATTTCAGGTCTATTAGATACCGTTCAGATTTTCGAATATCAAAGTATTTTCCACATGATCAATCGAGAAAATTTGCCGAGCTAGTCGGTTGGTTTCTGGAGTGAATTACAATGTGTTGTGGTTAAAAAAATCCCAAATTCCTTAGTAGTCGGCCGCAGCCGGTTGCCTGTTAAAAGCAGGCATGCATCGGTGACTCTTTCTGTGCCGCAATCATCTCTGGCCGACTACGATCTAAATTTGTCAGCGTTTTCTTGAGGCTCGAACTAGGTTCTTCTTCGACCAACCTCGGATTTCCATTAAATAAACCGAAGTTTTTCATCTTTCAAACTTAGATACCTTCAAAATACTTGGATTCTCCAAGCCTCAGCTCTTAATTCCATATGTACTTCGATAGCTTCTTCTCGGCCGCTCACTAGCTGAACACCTCGTGCTTCCGCTTACCTCGTGCTTCCTAAGACATCGTGCTTTAACAACTAGTGGTATTTACTCGCGGTTTAACATATCTCCGACTCTAAGGTCATTCCCGATCCTTAGACTCTCTCGGCTTGATCTCGGTAAGCGTTTTAATTAGTTCGTATTTCAGGTCTATTAGATACCGTTCAGATTTTCGAATATCAAAGTATTTTCCACATGATCAATCGAGAAAATTAGGGTTACGCAATACCTCATGATTTAGTTTGTAGCAAGAGCATACTTTCGAAACATTCCATTTCCAGTAGAGTTTAACAAGAAGAACGGGACAGAATCGTAACAAGTTTAACTAGTGCGGATTACATCAGCTAGACAAACTTAGAAATCATACAAACATTCCAAAAAGAACCACCACCAGTCCTGGTCGTAGAGTTTGCATGCATTTTCCCCCGGTAGAGATGACAGCATATTGCTAACAGATTCATACATACTTGAGCAGAGGCTTACTGGATCAATATGCACTATCACAAGAGCGATGGGAGCCAATGCTGCTATTGTTACGATCACGGCAGCCTCGTCTAAATCGGTAATGTCCTTCTCCGGACTATTAGTCAATTTGCACATCCATTTATACAACTTGTCGGCAATCATAATAATTTTGTTTCTGAATTCCAGATTCTGACTACTCTTATTCAGAATGTACTGTTTTGTAGCCCTTCCTGCAGACTCTACTGTTTCTTTAACTAAGAGAGTAGTTCCCATGCTGACAATATCACCAAGATTACCGAAATCGCGACTGGTTTGGCCACCATCCAATTTTTCCATAAGTCTAATTGTAGCCATTGTCTTCTCCTTAAGCAAGATATCATTGTTGGCCAGAGACTGTCTAAGCTCATCCAATGCTTTATATGCAATTTCTGTGTCCACCTCTCTCCGCTTCAATCTTTTTGCAACATCTGCCTCCACATTTTGGGCCGTCTCTTTAGTAAAGATTCCTCCTCTTCCAAAACCAACACAGTTTTCAGTTTCATCCTCTCTCTGCTTCAATTTGTTTGCAAGACTTGACTCCGCATTTTGGGTCGTCTCATGAGTAAGGCTTTCTTTTCCAACATCAACACATTTTTCAATTTGATCTATAAGACCTTGAAATTTGTCTGGCGGGATGGAGGACGTAACAGGGAATGTCCTCTTAGTACTAAGCCATTGGTTTCTTAACAAGTAATGATAGGAGAGAGCACTAACTCCACTTCGTTGTTTTGACCTGACAAAAAATAAAAGAGAAATGACTCAAATTGCATAATCAACTCAAGGTATCAAAATTAATGCCGCCAAACCAAAAGAAAAAAGAACACAGAGAAGACAAAAAACTAGTAATACTAACAAAAACATCAAACAAGAAAATGTTCCAAAGAAAGAAGAGCACAATCATAGCGAATTCGAGACCATAACCCCGGTTCACGCACAATGAGAATCTCAGGTTTCTTCTTATTGTGAAGAACAATTGTGCTTTGATGGTTTGATTAGAGGGTAGAAGCTATTATATAAACGCTACTAGTATAAAAGATAGAAATAGAAGATGAACAAAGGATATTGAGATGCTAACCTTTCTATCAAACTCTTTCTTATTGAACCGAACTTGTAAATAGACCGCATTGTGGTTGAGGAAGAGACCACCAGTAGGTCTCGCAAGCAAACAGCAGAGTTTTTTTTTTTGTCTGCAAACTGCAGAGTTTTTCTTTAAGCTCTGTGTTAAGCTCTGTGTAACTGTGTAAAGTATCTACCGAACAAAAAAATAACTGTGTAAAGTTTTTTTTTTTTAATAAAGATAGTCACTCCTAGTCACTTCAATCTTCTCTTTTTCAGTTTACCGAGACACGTTTGGTCACCAAAACACTCAATGAGAACAATAAGTGTTCTTATCTTTCCAACATTGGCCGAAAAAAAATATATATTTCCAACATATTTCGGGCATTTTGATTTTTACTGTAACCAAAAAAAAACCTAATAACTAGGGGTGGGCGTTCGGGAATTCGGGACGGGATTTATCGGAAACGGGACGGGAACGGGAATTTCGGGAACACAAAAACTCATCCCATTTATATCCCATTTAGCATTCGGGACGGGAACGGGATAGGACGGGACGGGAACAGGATGGGAACGGGAATTCCCATTTCGAAAATAACTTACAATTTAAATATATTTATTGTATTCTTTTTATTTATTATCACACCATATATGTTTTAAACTTTAAATTATGAAAAATACATTACAGAATATTCCATATAAATTAAAAGTTTGAAACTTTGGTGATTGTATTCTTGTTCAACTTTATAATTAGGTTTAACTTCTAAACAATTAAAGAAAAACTTTTGTAATATATTATAATATATTTATATATTATTATATAGATAATATATGATTTTATTTTACATAACATATGCATAGAATATATATAAACTACATATTTATATTTATCTTAAACGGGATTTCGGGAATTTCGGGAATTCCCGTTCCCGTCCCGTCCCATTCCCGATCGGGAATTGAAAACTTATCCCATATGGGAATACGGGATATATATGGGACGGGAATTCGGGAACGGGAACGGGATGGGACGGGACGGGTCGGAACGGGACAGGAATTAATTATGCCCACCCCTACTAATAACTGTGTAACTTAGTCTAGTCAAATCTTCTCTTTCCAACTTTTTATTCGACCGAGACAGTTTTTTCCTCTCTTTTTTGGTCCAAACACGGTCAAATACAGATGGGAAGAGTTACTCCCACTCCACCCATCTCTTTTTTTTCCTCTTTCCCCAGCATTTAGGATTAATTGCACATGATGCCATCTTTACATTAGGGTTTTCAAAATTGTGCTTCTTTTTTTATGAAAATGCCATAATTTACTATTTATATTTTTAATTTTACCCCTAAACATATAAACAAAAACTAAACTCTAAAATTAAACATTAAATCCAAAAATAAACCGTAAAATTAAATCCTAAACCCAAAAATTAAATCCAAGAAATAATATTTGTAATTGTAAAAAAATAAATAAAATGTTAAATATATGGAAATTTACATTAGTGACAAAATTGTCATTTACTAACTCAAATTATGGCAAATTTGAATAAATAAAAAGCAATGGCATTTTTGAAAGATTTTTCAAAATAGTGGGGCGTAATTTCCCCAACATTTATCTGCATATAATTTTTCCCTAAAACATATCTGTACTCAGGGCATGAGCATTGGTGATGCTCTTACCAAAGCTCTCCAAAATTTAATTTTAATCATTTACTAATTTTATATTTTTATTTATTTTTGTGAACCAATAAAAATGAGACACATAAAAAATGGGTGGGTCTCTCAAAACATGAGAACATAGATTTAGCACAAAACAAGAGAGTTTGGTGCTAAATCTATGGGTGGGTCATAAATAAAAAGCAATGGCATTTTTGAAAGATTTTTCAAAATAGTGGGACGTAATTTCCCCAACATTTATCTGCATATAATTTTTCCCTAAAACATATCTGTATTCATGGCATGAGCATTGGTGATACTCTTACTAAAGCTCTCCAAAATTTCATTTTAATCATTTACTAATTTTATGTTTTTATTTATTTTTGTGAACCAATGAAAATGAGACACATAAAAAATGGGTGGGTCTCTTAAAACATGAGAACATGTTCTCAACTTTTTCTTCTCTTTCTTCTACTTTATTTTTTTTTTATTTATATTTATTTTGAGAGCACTAGGGAAGAGCTCTCATTGCTCATACTCTCAAGGACATATACACGGACGAGCATGTTCTCTGTTTCCCGGATTATTTCAAGGTTTCATATGTAAGAATCTCTTGTTTGGTTTTGTTGTTCAAAATATATGGTCTTTGCAGAGAAATTGAAAGCTACTTAGAGCATGAATAACGGCAGGTCCAAGACCATGTCTAAGGTCCAAAAGATCCAAAAAATAAATCCAAAATGAAATAAAACAATGGATCTGGTCCAATTTTGGATTTTTGATCAGGCTTTAGATCTGCATATGTGTCTCATTGTGGTTGGTTGGAAAATATCTATTACACCCAAAAAAAATTTTTCCGTTTTCTTTTCGCGATTCGCTATCTCTCTCTCTTTTTCATTGACGATTTCACCGATGTTGCTCTCTTTGAAAACGAGAAGCCCTAATCTTTGGTATGTTGCTCTCTTTGATTTCGTAGTTTCTGGGTTTTTGTTTTCCTCTCCGATGTGTCGTGAGATCGCTAATCGAATATCAGATTTCATATTGTTGTGTTGATTGATTCTAGTGTTTTGATTTCAGAAATTTGATTTCTTAATCGCCATGCCTTGTTCTTTCGATCTAAATGGGATTAATTGGATTGTGTCCTTGTTAGTGTTTAGTCTCTCTTAGGTTTTTGATGTTCTGTAACAGGAAGCATTCTCTTTGGTCAAAGACATTAGAATCACAGAACATTTGAGTATCTCTACTGCAGTTCATATGGTATCCATTTCTTGATATCGGAGCTTCCATTGCTTTGTTTCTCGTATCTATCTGCCTATTCAAAGATGGTTTTATGTGGTAGATTGTACAAGTTTTGATTAATGACTGAGTTTGTTTCTTATCTGAAAATTGAAACTATCGTCTGATAGATTATCATGCTTATTTTATGGTATTGTCCTCATTATTATAAATTTAAAAGCAACCATACAGTGGCATATGGTTAATCCAAGACTCTGATGTATTGCAGCTTGTTCTAACTCCCGAACGTGCACATCTTCATTGCCATTGTTACTACTTTTGTCTTCAGTTCTGTAGCTTGTAACTAGGAGGTGATGTTTATGTTCTGCTATTTGTTTTTCAGTGTATGTCAAGTTATATATTTGAGTTATATATTTGCAACACAATTAGCTAATACACATTTTTTCAAAATTTAAAATTTTTAGATCCTCACTTTATGGATCTACCATTGGACTCTCTCAAAATTATAAAACATTCAAAGTGTCTAAGTTTCAAATTTTGTATTATTTATCATTATAAATAAGATTTGGACTCCTAATTTTAGATCCACCAATAATCATGCTCTTAGGCTTTTGATTGCCAATGAAACGATCTGTTGAATTGGATTATGCAATTAAGCTCTTGCTTTATTTTAAGCTTTATGGTCTTTGCTGAGAAATTGAAGCTACTTAGGAATTTGATTGGAAATGAAACGATCTGTTGAGTTGGATTATGCAATTAATTTCTTGTTTGTTCTGTTGTTCAAAGTTTATGGTCTTTGCTGGGAAATTGAAAGCTACATAGGGTTTTGATTGCCGGTGAAACGATCTGTTGAGTTGAATTATGAAATTTTGTATTAAAGAATCTCTCCTTTTTTCTTTAATTTCTAGGGCCCAGGCACTCAGATCGGGAGTTGCTGCTTCTACTCGCTGTAGTTCTCAGTTAGACTTTGGATTCCCTTTCTTGTTAGAAGCTTGCTGGATGAGTACTAGGAGAGAAATCATTGTTACGACCTCTCTCTCGGAAGAAATAGCTCAACACACTTTAGATGAAATTGAAAAACGTGTTGAAGTTGGAATAAGCCCCAAAACTAAAGAGGAGGCCAAACAAGTAATATCGTCTCTTACAACCTGCTTGGAGGAGAACAAAGTTTTGTTAAAAGATGCAGCTGTAGCATTGGCTGAGCTTAGAGCCTCAATGTCTCAGCCCGATGAATATGTTACTATGGAGAAGATAAGAAACGCAACAAAGGTTCTCCAGAGGTTATAAATCCAAAACTTTGTTTGATTGTTCTATTATGTTTTCCTTGCTCCTATATAACATATGTTTAGCTCATAAGGTTTCGTTTTCCCCAGTCTCAACTATAATAATAATACTGAAATTTTCCATTCTCCTTGTCAATAAACGGTTCTTCATTTTTACGAACTTCTCAAATAATGTAACTGACATTTATCTCAGGTTTACACATGTTTACACAAATACTCACCGAGTCGCTGTTAGATGTCTTCCATACCTTCTCGAGCAACATAATATAGAGAGTTCATTGAAATTGAAATTCGCATATAATCTGATATCATCATTATACTCGGTTAACCATTGAAATTTTGTATAAAAATAGAGAGTTCAAAATGACAATATAAAAATTGTACTATGCCGACAAAATTTTTTTTTACTATATGATATGATTGAAAATTTGAATGAATATGCAGACAACGATTAATAATTTCTTAAGTATCAAAATATGAAACTAATTATGTAGTTTAGGGTCATTAGAATCAGAAACAACATTTAATAAAAATTATGGTAAGAGTTGTTATCATATTCAAAAAGAGTTTTAATTTGGATAACTTGAGTATAATATTAAATATTATTAAATCTAGTTGTATTAAAAAACAATATGTATAAGAAAAAACATAATATTAAACATTATTAATTTAGTAAGTTTAGATATGCCATGTATTTTTAGATCTTAAATACTCGGACCCGGTCCGGACCCGATATAGACCCGAAAAATTATAGGTATTTTACAGGTATTGGAATTATATACCCGAACCGACCCGGACCCGATAAGAACCAACCCGGAACCGACCCGAAAAATTATAGGTACATGTATGAGTCTAAATTTCTAGGACCCGAAAGACCCGGACCCGACATGACCCGACCCGACCCGAACTCGACCCGAAAATCCGGATGCCCAGGCCTAATTTAAGTAAAATAAATTCTAAAATAAAAATATTAATTTACCAAAATTCATTTGCGACATAGGTGCATTCAAAGAAGGATATCTTTGCAACCATGAGGAGTTTGACCGTGAACCACTTCCTATATATTCTCAACTCAACCAGAGCACGCGGCGAATTGGTTTTAGGCTATCTACACTGCATCCGAACTGGTTCTATTTAAGGAAAGTAATTCTTTCCTTAACGAGTATGCAACTCAGAGGATAACGGCCCGGCCCGATTAGGCGTAGCATCGACTCAGCTCGGTGGCTCATAAATGTGTGAAGTGTTGGTTAATGTCTAGTAGTCTAGAGTTGTTATTTGAGTTGGTAAGAATTATTATTTGAGTTGGTAAGTAGCTTTCATCATTCCTAATCATCGCAACAGACAAAATAAACCAGACAAAACAAACCAGATTCTCAACTCAAACTTCTGTGTCTTAAACATCAGAACCAGCGTCCATTTACTCATATGTGGCAAACGTGAACCTGTCTGGACTATAAACTTTGCGTCCACCCTGGGTTATATATGGCTTCTTCCTTCCATTTCCAAGTTGATTTGGTGTCCTGAGTGCAACCTGCTCATTACCCACCAGCCTCTCAAAGAAATAAGTCACTCTCTCTTGCCTCACATAGACCTTCAATGGCTTCTGATGAAGCTGTAGCTGACCGTCATCTTCTTGGTTCGCTCCCGTCTGTTCCGGCTCGTCGAGAGACTGAAAAGCGGGGGAATATGAAGGCTGTAAACTCTGATTCTCTTTTTCTCTTTTTCTTTTTCTTGTGCCAGGATTCTCTTCATTAACAACTCGGTTGCGTTGATCGCTTTGGTAGAGATTGTCCTTGTCTTCTGCCTTGTCTTCTTCATCCTCATCCTCATAAGGTAATACACTGTCCTTTGGCCAGACAATGTATGAGCCAACTGCATTACTTAGCATCTCAACGTCATCTTTTGGTTCCCAAACAGGTATGTCTATCTTGACCTCAGAAACTGTCACAACAACTTCATGAGGCTTCACGGGTACACTGTGGATAACTAAACGGCTTGGATCTCTAACCCCTATTGCAACAACATCCTTACTACCATTAGGGTTGATCAAGTAGCACTTCAAAATCTCACGCGTTCCCTTCTGCTTTCCTGCGTCAATCACGGGAATAGTAGGAGAACGAGACGCTGAAGGGTGCATGGGAGTAACATTCGTTAGAACTTCGCGAGCAAAATGATCCGTTCCACCTACAGTCCCTAGAGACTGAAAAGCGGGGGAATATGAAGGCTGTAAACTCTGATTCTCTTTTTCTCTTTTTCTTTTTCTTGTGCCAGGATTCTCTTCATTAACAACTCGGTTGCGTTGATCGCTTTGGTAGAGATTGTCCTTGTCTTCTGCCTTGTCTTCTTCATCCTCATCCTCATAAGGTAATACACTGTCCTTTGGCCAGACAATGTATGCGCCAACTGCATTACTTAGCATCTCAACGTCATCTTTTGGTTCCCAAACAGGTATGTCTATCTTGACCTCAGAAACTGTCACAACAACTTCATGAGGCTTCACGGGTACACTGTGGATAACTAAACGGCTTGGATCTCTAACCCCTATTGCAACAACATCCTTACTACCATTAGGGTTGATCAAGTAGCACTTCAAAATCTCACGCGTTCCCTTCTGCTTTCCTGCGTCAATCACGGGAATAGTAGGAGAACGAGACGCTGAAGGGTGCATGGGAGTAACATTCATTAGAACTTCGCGAGCAAAATGATCCGTTCCACCTACAGTCCCTAGCCCCTGTTCTCTTTCCTCTTCTCTTTTCTCGATATTAGACTGAGACGGATTCAGAAGACTTTTTCCCACTTCCGCAACCCTCTGGTCAATTCTCCGGTAAAGCTGCCGTTTAAGGCGATTCATATATCTGTCATCTTTTTTTCTTGGCACTGCTTTCTGAACTTGACCTCTTCTCCCAACTTGAGCTTCTTTATCATTTTCTTTCGTCGTCATTTCTATTTCTCGATTTGACACATCTCTATCATAGAGATCTTCCCAACACACGACCTGATTATCTCTTAGAGCAGCATTCCAGGTAACTCTTCTGTCAACATAATCAGCGTTTTCAACTATGTTGGCCACAAGATGTTGTTCATCTGCTTCAGGTTCCAAGATACTCTGAATTTCCTATAAAAATAGTTACAAAATTTATGGCCTTACTGTGTATTTCCTATTAAAATAGTTTCCAGAACCAATATGTTGGATTGAGAAGAGAATAGGTTGAGAAGCTCGACTAACCTTGGTTTCGTCAAGATGCTTATATATGCGCTCTAGAGGAAAACCTCTGAGATCGTAGTCAACGAAATGACTTTTGCACATTCGAGGACATGCATTATTTGCTTCCGCTACAACTTTTAGATGTGAATTCTTCAGGTTTGGAATGCTCTCAAACGCCAAGCGCTGCAAATGACTCAAAAGATTAGAAAAAAAAATCTATGCAAACCAGAAAAATTCTAAAGAGATAAGAAAAGTATATACCTCCAAACCAAGGTAGAATCCCTCAAAATAAAATGAAGTATTCGGAATGCCTTTCTGGTTTTCTACGTAGTTTCGGATTTTTGCAACACAGTTCTTAAACGTATAGCTTCCCCAAGGAAAGCGTCTACAAAGAGGCAGATCATCAACTATGTTTACCAAAAAGTCATCTATTTTTGTAGTCTGTTTCTTCTTTCCGGCGATAACAGATGTCAAGAAGTACAAGACAGAGGAAGTTCAAGGAGTGCTGGAACACTGTCATGGTTCTGCTTATGGTGGTCACTTTGCTACCTTCAAGACAGTACAGAAGGTTCTTCAAGCCGGCCTTTGGTGGCCTTCCATTTTTAAAGATGCATATGGATTCATTGCTAAATGTGATCCCTGCCAAAGAATGGGGAACATCACCAGGAGGAATGAAATGCCACAGAACCCGATCCTAGAGGTGGAAGTCTTTGATGTGTGGGGAATTGATTTCATGGGACCATTCAATCCTGCTTCCTATGGTAATAAGTACATCCTAGTTGCTGTGGACTACGTCTCCAAATGGGTTGAGGCCATTGCATCTCCAACTAATGATCATAAGGTTGTCTTAAAGCTGTTTAAGAGCATCATATTCCCCAGATTTGGTATCCCTAAGGCCGTGATCAGTGATGGAGGCTCTCATTTTATCAACAAGGTCTTTGAGAGTCTGTTAAAGAAGCACGGTGTAAAACACAAGGTAGCTACTCCCTATCATCCTCAGACTAGCGGGCAAGTAGAAGTATCCAACCGTCAGATCAAGGCCATACTTGCAAGAGTTGTTGGTGTTTCAAGGAGAGACTGGTCTACCAAGTTAGACGATACACTTTGGGCGTACCGGACTGCATACAAGACGCCAATTGGAAGGACTCCATTCCAGATGCTGTACGGGAAGTCATGTCATCTTCCAGTTGAGATAGAGTACAAAGCAATCTGGCTACTAAGTTGCTGAACTTGGATATCAAAGAAGCTCAAGAGAAGAGATCGGTTGACCTGCACGAACTTGAGGAAATAAGGCTTGAAGCTTATGAGAGTTCAAAGGTGTACAAGGAAAGAACAAAAGCTTTCCATGACAAGAAGATTGCACCAAAAGACTTCAAGGCTGGAGACCAAGTGTTGCTGTTCAACTCCAGACTCAAGCTATTTCCGGGAAAGCTCAAATCAAGGTGGTCTGGTCCTTTCACTATCAAAGAAGTTCTCCCATTTGGTGCGATATCGCTATTTGCTAAGGACGGGTCAGAGTTTAAGGTGAATGGTCAGCGACTTAAGAAGTATCTCGCGGATAGCGTCATTCCTGAAGGATCTACAGTCCATCTTCAGGAACCTCAACTCGCCTAAAAGAGTAGTAAAGTCAAGCTTAGTGACTTTAAACAAGCTCACTTGGGAGGAATTCCCATGTTTATCTTTGTAAATAGCTCTTTATCTCTTGTTATTTTTGATGTTTTTTTTAGTGTCTGTGATTCTCAGGATTTAATCTGTTGGAGTCAAGAAAATGGAAGAAGGGAGCAGACTCGATGTGCCCTACTCGACTACAAGTCGAGCTTGCCCCTTGGTGTCACTCCAAACCAAAACCGAAGCCCTACTCGATGTACCTGCTCGATGAGACGTCGAGTTACCCATGAAGCCCACCAGTACCAGGTCAATTACCTCCTTCTTCACCCATCCATGAGGTAACAACTCCAATTCACCATTGTATATACCACATTTCATTTTGTTTCTCTGTTGGTTTGCCCTGAGTACTCTCTTCCAAATGCTTGTTACACAGAGGACTGTGTAATTTAAGTTTGGGGGAGGGCTCAGGGAGTATTTGACATCGTGTTTTGTTTTCTTATTTCAAATTTTGCATCATTGCATCTAAGGCATAGAAAAACCATAAAAATTTGAAATTTTTCGAAAATGATTCCACAAAAACAGAGTGTTCATATAGCTTGCATTGTCATTTTAGGATTGTTTTAGTATGTTTTCACTTAGGGCTGCTGCATCATGCATTTGCATTGGAGATTATGATGATTATAACCTTGTAAATATGCATATTCACTAAGTAGAACTCAGTGCCCTGGTTGTTAGTTCTCTAATGCATAATCGACTGAACTTGAAGTAAGACCGCACCATCTCTTGAATTCAACGCTTGATTTTCTTGTTCTTAGTCGAATCTCGCTTTGATCTGATGCCATTCCCTATCTATTTGAACTTGAATTTTGACTTATAATTATCATGCTGTGCATTGTGCTATGAACTCATGGATACCTTAAAATACTTGGACTTTCTTTTACCTTTTGATCACTCTTGCTAGTCCAAGTAGCTGACTCCCATCTTTGGAGCAGTTATTCCCCACCCTTAGCCTAAACCTTCTTTCAAGTGAATGTGAGGCCTTATTCCGATTGAGCTTGGTAGAAAGTGTTAGGTCTGTAACGACAAGGATAGTATCTCATGTAGTTCTGGTTCACGCTATCTGGACCAGATAGGACTAGGTGGGTGCTTAATTCTGGGTTTGGGATGTTCTTAAAAGAAAGAAAAGGTTGTGTTCATCATTGAAAGAAAAGAAAAGGGAAAAGAGTCCTAAGGAGAAGTAGCTAAAGTAAGAAAAGTCTAGTAAAGGATTTGGGAATGTTATAAAGTAAAGAAAAAAGGGTTCTGTAATAGCTTAAAGAGAATGGGGTGAAAAGCCTTATGTTATAAGAAGAAAGAAAAGGGAACCCTAGTTGTTAAAGTATCCTAATCCGCTAGACAGAGCAAAGTAAGAAAGCTTCTCCTAGGATAGAAAAGCAGAGAAAAGAAAGGAATGGTGTGAGTAAAGGTTTGTGAATGCTTTGAATGCAAAAGGGTAGAGTTAAGTTCATGTTCTGGGATTAGAAATAGGACCTCCATTTGGGTTGATATTGGTTACATTCTGGGTAGATGGGGTTCTATCCTTGTATGCATAACTTGATACTCACCTTTAGCATTCTACTAAAGCTCAATCATTCTTGAGAGATCCCCTGTTATGATTTAAACCAGATCTTTAAGGGACCATCTTTGTCTCTAGACCTTTACCCTTAAGCCAAATGTGTTCTTATCCAATGCATAGTGTGATTCACGGTTCCTACTTAATCAATGTTAAAGGGAATGTGCTGATTTGAATGCTTGAATTGATTAAGGCAGAGGTTAGGTTGAGATGTGAAGGAGATGGCTAATGTTTTTAAGTAGAGATCAGTCAACCTTGCATTCTAGAATTAGCAACCTGGACATTGAATTCACTTACTCTATATGCATGTTTTGGTTCTGAGTCTCCACCTTCAAACCTCTTCTCCAGCTTAGTTCTATTTGTTTGCTTGAGGGCAAGCAAGAGCTAAGTTTGGGGGAGTTGATATCTCTGTATTTTACCACTTTTTAGCACACATTTCTTATGCATTTAGCTTAGTTTCCTCTCTGTTTCATTGCATTCATAGTCCTTTTCCTTCTCTTTTCATTACTTAGCTCGATTTGCATTGCATCGCACAGCATATTGCATATTTGATGTTTTTCAGGTACTTTGGAGCTTATCTTGGGACTTATTGGAGCAAGGAGGAGCCACACAACCTTGGAACTAGACTTGGGATCGAGTTGGAGAGGAATGAAGCCAATCGAGAGCATCCAGAACGGTC
>LR999452.1:4141441-4178721 GCA_905216605.1 Arabidopsis arenosa
TTAGTGTTTTTTCTGAGTCAAATAGGACTAGATTACTGGTGGGTATGATGAGTATAAGCACCTAGAACCGCAACCGGATCCGTAAGCTAAAGTAGTGTTTTTCGGTTTAGAAGCTCCAAAACCGAAAACTCATAGGACTTCGGCCATAACCACAAAGCTTTGATAGGCATAAGAAGCTTGGTTAGTGTTTTTGGAGGTCAAATATGACTAGATCTCGTGTGTATGATTGGGTATAAGAACTAGAACTCGCACCGGATCCCGTAAGCTAAAGTAGTGTTTTTCCGTTTAGAAGCTCCAAAACCAAAAACTCATAGGACTTCGGCCAAACCACAAAGCTTTGAGAGGGCATAAGAAGCTTGGTTAGTGTTTTTGGAGTCAAATATGACTAGATCACGTGTGTATGATTGGGTATAAGCACCTAGAACCGCAACCGGATCCCGTAAGCTAAAGTAGTGTTTTTCCGTTTAGAAAGCTCCAAAACCGAAAACTCATAGGACTTCGGCCATAACCACAAAGCTTTGAGAGGCAATAAGAAGCTTAGTTAGTGTTTTTGGAGTCAAATATGGCTAGATCACCGTGTGTATGATTGAGTATAACACCTAGAACCACAACGGGATCCCGTAAGCTAAAGTAGTGTCTTTCCGTTTAGAAGCTCCAAAACCGAAAACTTATAGGACTTCGGCCATAACCACAAAGCTTTGAGAGGCAATAAGAAGCTTGGTTAGTGTTTTTGGAGTCAATATGACTAGATCACGTGTGTATGATTGGGTATAACACCTAGAACCGCAACCGGATCCCGTAAGCTAAAGTAGTGTTTTTCCGTTTAGAAGCTCCAAAACCGAAAACTCATAGGACTTCGGCCATACCCACAAAGCTTTGAGAGGCAATAAGAAGCTTGGTTTGTGTTTTTGGTGTCAAATATGACTAGATCACGTGTGTTTGATTGGGTATAAGGACTAGAACCGCAACCGGATCCCGTAAGCTAAAGTAGTGTTTTTCCGTTTAGAAGCTCCAAAACCAAAAACTCATAGGACTTCGGCCATAACCACAAAGCTTTGAGAGGCAATAAGAAGCTTAGTTAGTGTTTTTGGAGTCAAATATGGCTAGATCACGTGTGTTTGATTGAGTATAACACCTAGAACCACAACGGGATCCCGTAAGCTAAAGTAGTGTTTTTCCGTTTAGAAGCTCCAAAACCGAAAACTTATAGGACTTCGGCCATACCCACAAAGCTTTGAGAGGCAATAAGAAGCTTGGTTTGTGTTTTTGGTGTCAAATATGACTAGATCAGGTGTGTTTGATTGGGTATAAGGATTAGAACCGCAACCGGATCCCGTAAGCTAAAGTAGTGTTTTTCCGTTTAGAAGCTCCAAAACCGAAAACTCATAGGACTTCGGCCATAACCACAAAGATTTGAGAGGCAATCAGAAGCTTGGTTAGTGTTTTTGGAGTCAAATATGACTAGATCACGTGTGTATGATTGGGTATAACACCTAGAACCGCAACCGGATCCGATAAGCTAAAGTAGTGTTTTTCCGTTTAGAAGCTCCAAAACCGAAAACTCATAGGACTTCGGCCATACCCACAAAGCTTTGAGAGGCAATAAGAAGCTTGGTTTGTGTTTTTGGTGTCAAATATGACAAGATCTCGTGTGTTTGATTGGGTATAAGACTAGAACCGCAACCGGATCCCGTAAGCTAAAGTAGTGTTTTTCCGTTTAGAAGCTCCAAAACCGAAAACTCATAGGACTTCGGCCATAACCACAAAGCTTTGAGAGGCAATCAGAAGCTTGGTTAGTGTTTTTAGAGTCAAATATGACTAGATCACGTGTGTATGATTGGGTATAACACCTAGAACCGCAACCCGATCCCGTAAGCTAAAGTAGTGTTTTTCTGTTTAGAAGCTCCAAAACCAAAAACTCATAGGACTTCGGCCATAACCACAAAGCTTTGAGAGGCAATAAGAAGCTTGGTTAGGGTTTTTGGAGTCAAATATGACTAGATCACGTGTGTATGATTGGGTATAACACCTAGAACCGCAACCGGATCCCGTAAGCTAAAGTAGTGTTTTTCCGTTTAGAAACTCCAAAACCGAAAACTCATAGGACTTCGGCCATAACCACAAAGCTTTGAGAGGCAATAAGAAGCTTGGTTAGTGTTTTTGGAGTCAAATATGACTAGATCACGTGTGTATGATTGAGTATAACACCTAGAACCGCAACCGATCCCGTAAGCTAAAGTAGTGTTTTTCCGTTTAGAAGCTCCAAAACCAAAAACTCATAGGACTTCGGCCATAACCACAAAGCTTTGAGAGGCAATAAGAAGCTTGGTTAGTGTTTTTGGAGTCAAATATGACTAGATCACGTGTGTATGATTGGGTATAACACCTAGAACCGCAACCGGATCCCGTAAGCTAAAGTAGTGTTTTTCTGTTTAGAAACTCCAAAACCGAAAACTCATAGGACTTCGGCCATAACCACAAAGCTTTGAGAGGTAATAAGAAGCTTGGTTAGTGTTTTTGGAGTCAAATATGACTAGATCACGTGTGTATGATTGAGTATAACACCTAGAACCGCAACGGATCCCGTAAGCTAAAGTAGTGTTTTTCCGTTTAGAAGCTCCAAAACCGAAAACTCATAGGACTTCGGCCATAACCACAAAGCTTTGAGAGGCAATAAGAAGCTTGGTTAGTGTTTTTGGAGTCAAATATGACTAGATCTACGTGTGTATGATTGGGTATAACACCTAGAACCGCAACCGGATCCCGTAAGCTAAAGTAGTGTTTTTCCGTTTAGAAGCTCCAAAACCGAAAACTCATAGGACTTCGGCCATAACCACAAAGCTTTGAGAGGCAATAAGAAGCTTGGTTAGTGTTTTTAGAGTCAAATATGACTAGATCACGTGTGTATGATTGGGTATAACACCTAGAACCGCAACCGGATCCCGTAAGCTAAAGTAGTGTTTTTCCGTTTAGAAGCTCCAAAACCAAAAACTCATAGGACTTCGGCCATAACCACAAAGCTTTGAGAGGCAATAAGAAGCTTGGTTAGTGTTTTTGGAGTCAAATATGACTAGATCACGTGTGTATGATTGGGTATAACACCTAGAACCGCAACCGGATCCCGTAAGCTAAAGTAGTGTTTTTCCGTTTAGAAGCTCCAAAACCGAAAACTCATAGGACTTCGGCCATAACCACAAAGCTTTGAGAGGCAATAAGAAGCTTGGTTAGTGTTTTTGGAGTCAAATATGACTAGATAACGTTTGTATGATTGGGTATAAGACCTAGAACCGCAAGCCGGATCCCGTAAGCTAAAGTAGTGTTTTTCCGTTTAGATGCTCCAAAACCAAAAACTCATAGGACTTCGGCCATAACCACAAAGCTTTGAGAGGCAATAAGAAGCTTGGTTAGTGTTTTTGGAGTCAAATATGACTAGATCACGTGTGTATGATTGGTATAAGAACTAGAACCGCAACCGGATCCCGTAAGCTAAAGTAGTGTTTTTTCCGTTTAGAAGCTCCAAACCTAAAACTCATAGGACTTCGGCCATAACCACAAAGCTTTGAGAGGCAATAAGAAGCTTGGTTAGTGTTTTTGGAGTCAAATATGACTAGATCACGTGTGTATGATTGGGTATAACACCTAGAACCGCAACCGGATCCCGTAAGCTAAAGTAGTGTTTTTCCGTTTAGAAGCTCCAAAACCGAAAACTCATAGGACTTCGGCCATAACCACAAAGCTTTGAGAGGCAATAAGAAGCTTGGTTAGTGTTTTTGGAGTCAAATATGACTAGATCACGTGTGTTTGATTGGGTATAAGAACTAGAACCGCAACCGGATCCCGTAAGCTAAAGTAGTGTTTTTCCGTTTAGAAGCTCCAAAACCGAAAACTCATAGGACTTCGGCCATAACCACAAAGCTTTGAGAGGCAATAAGAAGCTTGGTTAGTGTTTTTGGAGTCAAATATGACTAGATCACGTGTGTATGATTGGGTATAACACCTAGAACCGCAACCGGATCCCGTAAGCTAAAGTAGTGTTTTTCCGTTTAGAAGCTCCAAAACCGAAAAACTCATAGGACTTCGGCCATAACCACAAAGCTTTGAGAGGCAATAAGAAGCTTGGTTAGTGTTTTTGGAGTCAAATATGACTAGATCACGTGTGTATGATTGGGTATAACACCTAGAACCGCAACCGGATCCCGTAAGCTAAAGTAGTGTTTTTCCGTTTAGAAGCTCCAAAACCGAAAACTCATAGGACTTCGGCCATAACCACAAAGCTTTGAGAGGCAATAAGAAGCTTGGTTAGTGTTTTTGGAGTCAAATATGACTAGATCACGTGTGTATGATTGGGTATAAGAACTAGAACCGCAACCGGATCCCGTAAGCTAAAGTAGTGTTTTTTCCGTTTAGAAGCTCCAAAACCGAAAACTCATAGGACTTCGGCCATAACCACAAAGCTTTGAGAGGCAATAAGAAGCTTGGTTAGTGTTTTTGGAGTCAAATATGACTAGATCACGTGTGTATGATTGGGTATAACACCTAGAACCGCAACCGGATCCCGTAAGCTAAAGTAGTGTTTTTCCGTTTAGAAGCTCCAAAATCGAAAACTCATAGGACTTCGGCCATACCCACAAAGCTTTGAGAGGCAATAAGAAGCTTGGTTTGTGTTTTTGGTGTCAAATATGACTAGATCACGTGTGTTTGATTGGGTATAAGAACTAGAACCGCAACCGGATCCCGTAAGCTAAAGTAGTGTTTTTCCGTTTAGAAGCTCCAAAACCGAAAACTCATAGGACTTCGGCCATAACCACAAAGCTTTGAGAGGCAATAAGAAGCTTGGTTAGTGTTTTTGGAGTCAAATATGACTAGATCACGTGTGTATGATTGGGTATAACACCTAGAACCGCAACCGATCCCGTAAGCTAAAGTAGTGTTTTTTCCGTTTAGAAGCTCCAAAACCAAAAACTCATAGGACTTCGGCCATAACCACAAAGCTTTGAGAGGCAATAAGAAGCTTGGTTAGTGTTTTTGGAGTCAAATATGACTAGATCACGTGTGTATGATTGGGTATAACACCTAGAACCGCAACCGGATCCCGTAAGCTAAAGTAGTGTTTTTCCGTTTAGAAGCTCCAAAACCGAAAACTCATAGGACTTCGGCCATAACCACAAAGCTTTGAGAGGCAATAAGAAGCTTGGTTAGTGTTTTTGGAGTCAAATATGACTAGATCACGTGTGTATGATTGGGTATAAAACCTAGAACCGCAACCGGATCCCGTAAGCTAAAGTAGTGTTTTTCCGTTTAGAAGCTCCAAAACCGAAAACTCATAGGACTTCGGCCATAACCACAAAGCTTTGAGAGGCAATAAGAAGCTTGGTTAGTGTTTTTGGAGTCAAATATGACTAGATCACGTGTGTATGATTGGGTATAAAACTAGAACCGCAACCGGATCCCGTAAGCTAAAGTAGTGTTTTTCCGTTTAGAAGCTCCAAAACCGAAAACTCATAGGACTTCGGCCATAACCACAAAGCTTTGAGAGGCAATAAGAAGCTTGGTTAGTGTTTTTGGAGTCAAATATGACTAGATCACGTGTGTATGATTGGGTATAAGAACTAGAACCGCAACCGGATCCCGTAAGCTAAAGTAGTGTTTTTCCGTTTAGAAGCTCCAAAACCGAAAACTCATAGGACTTCGGCCATAACCACAAAGCTTTGAGAGGCAATAAGAAGCTTGGTTAGTGTTTTTGGAGTCAAATATGACTAGATCACGTGTGTATGATTGGGTATAACACCTAGAACCGCAACCGGATCCCGTAAGCTAAAGTAGTGTTTTTCCGTTTAGAAGCTCCAAAACCAAAAACTCATAGGACTTCGGCCATAACCACAAAGCTTTGAGAGGCAATAAGAAGCTTGGTTAGTGTTTTTGGAGTCAAATATGACTAGATCACGTGTGTATGATTGGGTATAACACCTAGAACCGCAACCGGATCCCGTAAGCTAAAGTAGTGTTTTTCCGTTTAGAAGCTCCAAAACCGAAAACTCATAGGACTTCGGCCATAACCACAAAGCTTTGAGAGGCAATAAGAAGCTTGGTTAGTGTTTTTGGAGTCAAATATGACTAGATCAGGTGTGTATGATTGGGTATAAGAACTAGAACCGCAACCGGATCCCGTAAGCTAAAGTAGTGTTTTTCCGTTTAGAAGCTCCAAAACCAAAAACTCATAGGACTTCGGCCATAACCACAAAGCTTTGAGAGGCAATAAGAAGCTTAGTTAGTGTTTTTGGAGTCAAATATGACTAGATCACGTGTGTATGATTGGGTATAACACCTAGAACCGCAACGGATCCCGTAAGCTAAAGTAGTGTTTTTCCGTTTAGAAGCTCCAAAACCGAAAACTCATAGGACTTCGGCCATACCCACAAAGCTTTGAGAGGCAATAAGAAGCTTGGTTTGTGTTTTTGGTGTCAAATATGACTAGATCAGGTGTGTTTGATTGGGTATAAGAACTAGAACCGCAACCGGATCCCGTAAGCTAAAGTAGTGTTTTTCCGTTTAGAAGCTCCAAAACCGAAAACTCATAGGACTTCGGCCATAACCACAAAGCTTTGAGAGGCAATAAGAAGCTTGGTTAGTGTTTTTGGAGTCAAATATGACTAGATCACGTGTGTATGATTGGGTATAACACCTAGAACCGCAACCGGATCCCGTAAGCTAAAGTAGTGTTTTTCCGTTTAGAAGCTCCAAAACCAAAAACTCATAGGACTTCGGCCATAACCACAAAGCTTTGAGAGGCAATAAGAAGCTTGGTTAGTGTTTTTGGAGTCAAATATGACTAGATCACGTGTGTATGATTGGGTATAAAACTAGAACCGCAACCGGATCCCGTAAGCTAAAGTAGTGTTTTTCCGTTTAGAAGCTCCAAAACCGAAAACTCATAGGACTTCGGCCATAACCACAAAGCTTTGAGAGGCAATAAGAAGCTTGGTTAGTGTTTTTGGAGTCAAATATGACTAGATCACGTGTGTATGATTGGGTATAACACCTAGAACCGCAACCGGATCCCGTAAGCTAAAGTAGTGTTTTTCCGTTTAGAAGCTCCAAAACCGAAAACTTATAGGACTTCGGCCATAACCACAAAGCTTTGAGAGGCAATAAGAAGCTTAGTTAGTGTTTTTGGAGTCAAATATGGCTAGATCACGTGTGTATGATTGAGTATAACATCTAGAACCACAACGGGATCCCGAAGCTAAAGTAGTGTTTTTCCGTTTAGAAGCTCCAAAACCGAAAACTCATAGGACTTCGGCCATACCCACAAAGCTTTGAGAGGCAATAAGAAGCTTGGTTTGTGTTTTTGGTGTCAAATATGACTAGATCAGGTGTGTTTGATTGGGTATAAGGACTAGAACCGCAACCGGATCCCGTAAGCTAAAGTAGTGTTTTTCCGTTTAGAAGCTCCAAAACCAAAAACTCATAGGACTTCGGCCATAACCACAAAGCTTTGAGAGGCAATAAGAAGCTTGGTTAGTGTTTTTGGAGTCAAATATGACTAGATCACGTGTGTATGATTGGGTATAACACCTAGAACCGCAACCGGATCCCGTAAGCTAAAGTAGTGTTTTTCCGTTTAGAAGCTCCAAAACCGAAAACTCATAGGACTTCGGCCATAACCACAAAGCTTTGAGAGGCAATAAGAAGCTTGGTTAGTGTTTTTGGAGTCAAATATGACTAGATCACGTGTGTATGATTGGGTATAACACCTAGAACCGCAACCGATCCCGTAAGCTAAAGTAGTGTTTTTCCGTTTAGAAGCTCCAAAACCAAAAACTCATAGGACTTCGGCCATAACCACAAAGCTTTGAGAGGCAATAAGAAGCTTGGTTAGTGTTTTTGGAGTCAAATATGACTAGATCACGTGTGTATGATTGAGTATAACACCTAGAACCACAACGGATCCCGTAAGCTAAAGTAGTGTTTTTCCGTTTAGAAGCTCCAAAACCGAAAACTCATAGGACTTCGGCCATAACCACAAAGCTTTGAGAGGCAATAAGAAGCTTGGTTAGTGTTTTTGGAGTCAAATATGACTAGATCACGTGTGTATGATTGGGTATAACACCTAGATACGCAACCGGATCCCGTAAGCTAAAGTAGTGTTTTTCCGTTTAGAAGCTCCAAAACCGAAAACTCATAGGACTTCGGCCATACCCACAAAGCTTTGAGAGGCAATAAGAAGCTTGGTTTGTGTTTTTGGTGTCAAATATGACTAGATCAGGTGTGTTTGATTGGGTATAAGGACTAGAACCGCAACCGGATCCCGTAAGCTAAAGTAGTGTTTTTCCGTTTAGAAGCTCCAAAACCAAAAACTCATAGGACTTCGGCCATAACCACAAAGCTTTGAGAGGCAATAAGAAGCTTGGTTAGTGTTTTTGGAGTCAAATATGACTAGATCACGTGTGTATGATTGGGTATAACACCTAGAATCGCAACCCGATCCCGTAAGCTAAAGTAGTGTTTTTCCGTTTAGAAACTCCAAAATCAAAAACTCATAGGACTTCGGCCATAACCACAAAGCTTTGAGAGGCAATAAGAAGCTTGGTTAGTGTTTTTGGAGTCAATATGACTAGATCACGTGTGTATGATTGAGTATAACACCTAGAACCACAACGGGATCCCGTAAGCTAAAGTAGTGTCTTTCCGTTTAGAAGCTCCAAAACCGAGAACTTATAGGACTTCGGCCATAACCACAAAGCTTTGAGAGGCAATAAGAAGCTTAGTTAGTGTTTTTGGAGTCAAATATGGCTAGATCACGTGTGTATGATTGAGTATAACACCTAGAACCACAACGGGATCCCGATGCTAAAGTAGTGTTTTTCCGTTTAGAAGCTCCAAAACCGAAAACTCATAGGACTTCGGCCATACCCACAAAGCTTTGAGAGGCAATAAGAAGCTTGGTTTGTGTTTTTGGTGTCAAATATGACTAGATCAGGTGTGTTTGATTGGGTATAAGGACTAGAACCGCAACCGGATCCCGTAAGCTAAAGTAGTGTTTTTCCGTTTAGAAGCTCCAAAACCAAAAACTCATAGGACTTCGGCCATAACCACAAAGCTTTGAGAGGCAATAAGAAGCTTGGTTAGTGTTTTTGGAGTCAAATATGACTAGATCACGTGTGTATGATTGGGTATAACACCTAGAACCGCAACCGGATCCCGTAAGCTAAAGTAGTGTTTTTCCGTTTAGAAACTCCAAAACCGAAAACTCATAGGACTTCGGCCATAACCACAAAGCTTTGAGAGGCAATAAGAAGCTTGGTTAGTGTTTTTGGAGTCAAATATGATTAGATCACGTGTGTATGATTGGGTATAACACCTAGAACCGCAACCCGATCCCGTAAGCTAAAGTATTGTTTTTTCCGTTTAGAAGCTCCATATTGATCAAGAAGACATTTCATTCTAACTAAGCAATAGTTAAGAATGAAATGGGTTTCGTGTTATGCAAGTAACTAGTTTGAATAAGAGAAAGAGAGGTGTAACGGTCATCTTTGACCGTACGGACGCGGGAAGGAGACCATCCTTATCCGGATGGGGACTAAGCGCGTGTACGGCCTTGGCGTGTAGCTTATGACCGTTGTTATGAGCTGGAAAGTGGTAAAAAGCACACGGTGACTCACTAGGCTGTATGAGGATGCGTTTAAGGTTATGTGCATACCCATTTAGACCTACTGAGCTTCCTATATAAACCGTGTGTAGCCGCACACCATTTGTAACTTTTATCTCATCAAAATCAATCATCTTTCTCTCTATTCTTCACCATGTTCATCTCTATTCTTCCTACTTGATTCTAAATAATTTCATGGTATCAGAGCATTTAGCTCCTAAATCTTTTCTATTTTAATCTTACCTTTTCGTTTTTCTTTCTTTGAGTTTTATTCTTTGGTGTGAGATCGGGTGTCATCGTGTTTCCGGGGTTTTGATTAGCTTTTTCTCGGGTAGAGTTTCTTAAAATCTTTGGTGAGGATTCCATTGACAAGAGTTAGGATATCTTTGAAGCGATTCAAAGGTTTTCTAGGTAGTTCAAGTCGGGTTCATAGCTAAAGGTTGAAGCTTTATCACTAAAGGTTGAAGCTTTATCTCGGGTTTGGGTTTTGAACGGTTCAAAATCGAGTCTTTACTCTTGAAAGATGGCGCTTGTGGTTCAAGACGTGAGCAAGGCTTACAAAGATCTGAAATTTCCGGTTGTTCTTAATGGAAACAACTACCTTCTATGGAAGAGAACGACGATGAATGTTTTGGGTGGGAGAGGACTCACAAAACATATTGAGTCTACCTATGAAGAAGCGAAAGCCTTGGAAGAAAGCTTGGTTAAAGAGACTTGGACGCAAGAAGACTTGACGGTTCTGAGTGCTCTCCATTGCTCTCTTGAGGCTTCTATCTTGGAAGGGTACTCCTATTGCGAAACATCTAAAGAGCTATGGGATACACTTGCTAATGTATTCGGCAACGAGTCAAACTTGACAAGGGTATATGAGCTCAAGAAGACTCTCGGAAGTCTAAGTCAAGAAGACAATGATTTCAATACTCATTTTGGGAAGTATAGGTCTCTAGTTGCTGAACTAGAGATGCTAAGGCCATTCACCACCGAAGCCACAACACTTAAAGATCGCCGAGAGCAAGACCGTGTCTTCGGGTTGTTGATGACACTTAACCCTACTTACACTGATGTGATTCAACACATTTTAAGGGATGACAAGATTCCTACCTTGGAGCAAGTGTGTGCAAAGATACAAAAGGAGTTTGGATCACAAGGGTTATTCGGTGTTAAAGGAGAAAATCTTCCCACGGCAAACAAGGCGGGGTTCGTGAAACATAAGGACAAGAAGGCTTTGGTTTGTGAGCATTTTAACAAGAAGGGTCATGCCAAAGAAGATTGCTGGATTCTACACCCCCATTTGAAGCCGGAGAAGTTCAAGAATCTCAAGCCGAAGGCGAATGTGGTCAATGCAAGTAACGGTGGACAAGAGAATGAAGAAAGGGCTATTGTTCAGTATGGTCAACAAGAGAAGGCGTTGCAAGCCACGATTCAAGACAAGGGCTGTGGATCATCTTCTCAAAATCAAGAAACCATTGTGATGAACAAGGCGGACCTCGAATCTCTCATTCAATCAATCGCATCAAAATTCACTACCGGCGGTATCTCTCTCTTCACTTCTAATTCTTATGATCCAAAGTCATTAGTATTAGACTCAGGAGCTTCTCACCATATGATAAGTAATCCTAAGTTGTTAGAGAACATTAAACCGGCTTTAGGAAGTGTTAAAGTTGCTAATGGACATAATGTGCCGATTGAAGGAATAGGGAGTATAAATCTATTTAGTAAACGTTCTAGTGCTTTCTATATGCCTAAGTTTACTTCGAATTTACTCTCGGTTAAGAAGACTACTAGAGATTTAAATTGTCTTGCTATTTTCAGTCCTAATGATGTGAAATTGCAGGATATTAAGAGTGGTAATGTGTTCGGACAAGGTGGTACTAAAGATGATCTCTACGTGCTTGAAGACACCTCTCTTAACTCTATCCCTAATAATGTTGCTTCTTATATGATTGCGAATAATGTTAAAACTTCGGTTGTTTTATGGCACAATAGACTTGGTCACCCTCATTCTAGAGCTTTGAATTTGCTTTTACCGGGTTTCTCTTATGATTGTGCTAAATGTGAAGCATGCATTTTAGGAAAACATTGCAAAGTAGTCTTTCCTAAATCGAATACTATTTATGAAAAATGCTTTGATCTTGTTCATTCGGATGTTTGGACTTCACCTTGTGCATCTAGAGATAATCATAAATATTTTGTCACCTTTATAGATGAGAAATCAAAGTATACTTGGGTAACCTTGCTTCCATCTAAGGATAGAGTTTATGATGCATTTATAAACTTCCAAAATTATGTGACTAACCACTTTGATGCCAAGATTAAGATCCTTAGAACAGACAATGGAGGAGAGTACACAAGTACTAAGCTCAAAACTCACTTGGAAAAATGTGGAATTTTACACCAAACAAGCTGTCCATACAACCCTCAACAAAATGGTGTTGCCGAAAGGAAGAATAGACACCTAATGGAGGTGGCAAGAGCTATGTTGTTTGAGAAACACATGCCAAAGCGGTTTTGGGGAGATGCCGTGTTAACTTCATGTTATCTCATAAACCGCATACCAACCCGTATCCTTAATGACCAATCTCCGTTTCAAGTTTTGAATAATCAAAGTCCTAACATTGATCATTTAAAGGTATTTGGTAGTGTGTGTTTTGTGTTTGTCCCAGGTGACTTGAGGAACAAGCTAGAGCCCAAAAGCACTAAGTGTGTATTCATTGGATACTCAACAACGCAAAAAGGCTATAAGTGCTATGATCCGGTCATGAATAGGTACTATGTATCTAGGGATGTAAAGTTCATGGAAGATGAGGCCTATTTCGGAGAGAAGAATTGGGAAGGCGTGAAAGACTTACCAAACTCAACTTCGGATAGAGCTAAAAGCCTTAGGCATATTCTTGAACATTTGAGTAATGGATGCTCTCGTCAAGAAGGAAGAGAAGCCATACCAAATGATGGTACTATTGAAGCGCAAGAGGGTGGTAAGGATATAGCTCAAGAGAAGGGAAATGACATATCACAAGTAGCTTCGGATAATCAACAAGGGATTAGTAGAGAAGAAAGGTCTAGTGAAGAAGTGGTAGAAGAGAATCCATCTAGTGAAGGAGAGGTCATTGAATCTTCAAGCGATGATGAGATATATCAAGCTCCACAAACAACTCAAGACCCTATCTATTGAATCAAGTGAAGAAACGGGTGGTTTGTCTTCCAATCGGTCTTGCCAATCGGTTGCATAACCGATTGGCTAAGTTGAGGTTTTGCCGCTCGGTTGTGACAATCGGTTGCACAACCGATCGAGGACTCATTACACTACCGATCGGTTGTGACGATCGGTTGCACAACCGATCCTTCCCGAGCCTACTTTGGAGCCGTTGCAAGTTCAAAAGAGGAAGAAGACAAGAGTTGCTTTTTGACCTACTTTTGATTATATGACCGTTGTACAAGGCTCCTAAAGTAGCATATTCTCTCCTAAAGTAGCATATTCTCTAGGATATCCTCCTTGGATATTCCTTTTGTATCCCCTTTAAAGGGAAACCTATGTAATTACCAAATCAAGTAAGAAGAGATAATCTCTCTCTTTCTCATCAAATCTCTTTCTCCCAAATCTCTTCTACCATTTCCGCATATTCTTACCTCCATTCTCATCAAAATCTAACATGGTATCAGAGCCATAAAGCTCCACATACTCTATTCTTCGAAAATCTCTTTGCAAATCTTCTTCTTCTCAAAGCTACTTCCTTTTTCGATTCTCAAATCTTTCACCATGGAGAACACCAAGATTCGTGCTCCAGTTACCCTCAAAGGAGGAAACTACTTGCTTTGGGCAAGAACCATGAAGACCATCTTGTGTGGCCGTGGATTCTGGCCTCACATCATCAAGAGTGAAGCTCCAAGAGAGACAACCACCAATGATGAAGGCTTGGAAATCGCCCTTGTTGATGAAGACAAGTGGTTCCAAGAAGACCAAATGGTCTTATCTGTTCTTCAAAACTCACTTGAAGCATCAATCCTTGAAGGATACTCCTATTGTGAGACTCCCAAGGATCTTTGGGAAACTTTGCAAAATGTTTTTGGAAATCAATCCAACCTAAGCCGAGTTTTTGAGATCAAGAAAGCTATCAACGAGCTGACCCAAGGAGATATGGAGTTTACTCAACACTTTGGGAAGTTTAGGTCTCTTTGGGCAGAGCTTGAGATGTTGAGACCCAACACCCTTGATCCGGCAGTCATTAATGAGAGGCGCGAGCAAGACAAGGTCTTTGGTCTACTCTTCACCTTGAGTCCGGCGTACAACGACCTCATCAAGCATCTCCTCCGTGCCGACAAGCTACAAAACCTTGAAGAAGTGTGTTCTCAAATCCAAAAGGAGCAAGGTTCTCTCGGACTGTTTGGTAGCAAAGGAGAGCTAGTTTCGGGTAACTCAAGCGAGCTTGCATCCGCCAACCGTGGGAACTTCAACACCAACCGCGGGAAATCTCCATGGTGTGATCATTGCAAGAGGAGTGGACATGCCAAAGAGAAGTGCTGGATCCTTCACCCTCACCTAAAGCCAGCAAGAAGAGAGCCACGGGCAAATCAAGCCACCGGAGGGAACCTTGGAGGCCAAGAGCAAGCCGGAACATCAAGTCAAGCCTTGGGAGGAAATGGAGCTGCAATGATGGCCTCGTCCGACCTAGTGAGACGTTCTGACCTCGACGCACTCATCAAGGCTCTCAAAGAGTCTTCCGGTAACGCTTATCATGCTCTTAGTGCTTTAAAACCGCTTATTGTTGATTCGGGAGCCTCTCACCATATGATTAGTGACTCTAAGTTGATGAATAACATTGAACCGGCTTTAGGAAATGTCATAATTGCAAATGGTGATAAGATTCCGGTTAAAGGAGTAGGTGATTTAGAATTGTTTAGCAAAAAGTCTAAAGCTTTCTATATGCCTACTTTCACTTCGAACTTGTTATCCGTTAAGAAAGCTACTACCGATCTTAATTGCTATGCTATCTTTGGTCCTAATGATGTTCATTTTCAGGATATTGAGACTAGTAGAGTGCTTGGTCATGGAGGTACAAAGGATGGTCTTTATGTTCTTGAAGATACAAAGCTTTCAACTCCTCTAGCTTCTCACTTTAGTTCAATTCTTGTTAATGCGAATAATGCTATTTGGCATGCTAGATTAGGTCATCCTCATTCTCGTGCTTTAGGCCTTTTGTTACCAAGTGTTTCCTTTAAGAATGATGAATGTGAGGCTTGTATTCTTGGTAAACATTGCAAATCCGTTTTTCCCAAGTCTAATACTATCTATGAGAATTGTTTTGATTTGGTTCATTCGGATGTTTGGACTTCACCTTGCTTATCTAGAGAAAATCAGAAATACTTTGTCACATTCATTGATGAGAAGTCAAAATATACTTGGTTAACATTGCTTCCCTTCTAAGGATAGAGTTCTTGAAGCTTTTACTAATTTCCAAAACTATGTCACTAACCATTACAATGCCAAGATCAAAATCTTTAGGTCCGATAATGGTGGTGAATATACAAGTCATGCCTTCAAGCAACATTTGGCCAAGCACGGGATAATTCATCAAACAAGCTGCCCTTATACACCACAACAAAATGGAGTTGCGGAGAGGAAGAATAGGCATCTTATGGAAGTAGCCCGATCCATGATGTTTCACACCAATGTTCCTAAACGGTTTTGGAGTGATGCGGTGGTGCTAGCATTGCTACTTGATCAACCGGACACCAACCAAGATCCTACAAGATTCCTCTCCCTTTGAGGTACTTAATAAAAATAAACCGTCTATCAATCACTTACGTGTGTTTGGTGTGTTTGCTTTGTTCTTATAGGTGAACAAAGGAATAAGCTTGATCCTAAGAGTGTCAAGGGCATGTTTATTGGATATTCAATCACTCAAAAGGGATACAAGTGCTATATACCGGAAACCAAGAAAGTTCTTGTCTCAAGAGATGTGAAGTTTGTTGAGGTTAAAGGCTACTATGAAGACAAGAATTGGGAAGACATTCAAGATCTCACCCATTCACCTTCGGATAGAGCTAGCAACCTCCGAATTATCTTGGAAAGACTTGGTGTAAGTAACTCTCAAGATCACACCAACTCACCAAATCCTAATCCGGAGCCTACTCAACAACAAGAAACATCACAACATGAAGAAGAAGAACATTTACAAGAAGAAGAAAACATTCAAGAGAACATTCAAGAAAACATTCTTGAAGAAGAAGGAGAGATTCCAAGTGATCATGAGGAAGAGACTACCTTATCCGAAGAGGAAAATTTGTCTACATCGGATCATAATGAAGATTCTACCTCTCAAGAAGCGCCTATAGCCCTAAGGAGAAGTCAAAGACAGAAGTTCCCTCCATCAAATTGGAAGAACACTCGGGTTTACTACAATAGTCAAGCCGTAGCTCACCCTATTCAAGCCGTGTGTACCATTGCTCACTTTCCCGAAGACATCAAGTCTTCATTGGACAAATTGACCAGCATTGGATTCCTCAAACCTATGAAGAAGCCATTCAACATCAAGTATGGAGAGATGCTATAGCCGCCGAAAGACAAGCTATGGAACACAACCATACTTGGGAAGAAGGAGAGCTACCTAGAGGCAAGAAAGCGGTGACATCCAAATGGGTCTTCACTATCAAGTACAAGAGCAATGGGGACATTGAACGCTACAAAGCTAGGCTTGTTGCAAGAGGGTTCACTCAAACGTATGGGGAGGACTATAGAGATACGTTTGCTCCGGTTGCAAAGCTCCATACGGTTAGAGTGGTTCTATCTTTAGCTACCAACTTGGAGTGGGAACTTTGGCAAATGGATGTTAAGAACGCCTTTCTTCAAGGAGAACTTGAAGAAGAAGTCTACATGAAGCCACCACCGGGTCTTGAAGATCATAATGCACCCGGGAAGGTCTTTAAACTCAAGAAAGCTATCTATGGTTTGAAGCAATCCCCGAGAGCTTGGTACCACAAGCTTAGCACAACCTTGTTGGATAGAGGATTCAAGAAGTCGGAAGCCGACAACACTCTTTTCACTCTACCAAGCAAGGAAGGTATAGTAGTCATTCTCGTTTATGTAGATGATATTATCATCTCCGGGAATGACAAGGTTGGTATTCAAAATACTAAAGATTTCTTAAAAGTACCTTTGATATAAAAGACCTTGGTGAACTAAAGTACTTCCTTGGGATAGAAGTATGTAGATCAAAGGAAGGTCTCTTCTTATCTCAAAGGAAGTACACCCTTGATCTTCTTAGTCAAGTAGGTAAACTTGGAGCAAAACCGGCTAAGACTCCCTTGGACGATAACTACAAGGCCAGTCGTAAGGGGGAGCTAGACAACAAGCCTTTCGAAGATGTCACACAATATCGAAGACTTGTAGGTAAGCTCATCTATCTAACCATTACTAGGCCTGACATTTGTTTTGCTGTGAATGTAGTGAGCCAACACATGCAAGCCCCTACACTACATCATTGGAACATGGTGAATCGCATCCTCAAATATCTCAAAGGAGCTCCGGGTCAAGGCATTTGGATGGGATGCAACAAAAACACGGAGCTGGTGGGATATTGTGATGCGGACTATGCTGGAGACAAGACGGATAGGAGGTCAACCACCGGCTATTGCACATTCATTGGTGGCAACCTAGTTACTTGGAGAAGCAAGAAGCAAAAGGTGGTCTCCCTTTCAAGCGCTGAAGCCGAGTACCGGGCAATGAGAAAGCTCACAACTGAACTCATGTGGTTGAAGGCTCTCCTCAAAGATTTCGGAATTGACACACCAAAGCCAATCACCATGCATTGCGACAATCAAGCCGCCATTCACATCGCCTCAAATTCAGTGTTCCATGAAAGAACGAAGCACATTGAAGTGGATTGTCACAAGGTTCGAGAACAAGTTCAACTTGGAGTGATTCTACCTTGCTACACCGAAAGTGAAGAACAATTGGCTGACATCTTCACCAAAGGAGCTAGCACCAAAGTTTGTGAGTACATCCATCACAAACTTGGCCTCGTTGACCTCTCTCGGCCATGATCCTCTTAGCCAAATATCCCATACTCTTTTTCCCTAAGTGTGGTTTTATCCCATGAGGTTTTCTACACTTAGGTTTTTAATGAGGTGGTTGAATTTGGATCCAAGTCTAACCTCCATTCTTCTCCGGTTAGACTTGAGGGGGAGTATTGAATCAAGTGAAGAAACGGGTGGTTTGTCTTCCAATCGGTCTTGCCAATCGGTTGCATAACCGATTGGCTAAGTTGAGGTTTTGCCGCTCGGTTGTGACAATCGGTTGCACAACCGATCGAGGACTCATTACACTACCGATCGGTTGTGACGATCGGTTGCACAACCGATCCTTCCCGAGCCTACTTTGGAGCCGTTGCAAGTTCAAAAGAGGAAGAAGACAAGAGTTGCTTTTTGACCTACTTTTGATTATATGACCGTTGTACAAGGCTCCTAAAGTAGCATATTCTCTCCTAAAGTAGCATATTCTCTAGGATATCCTCCTTGGATATTCCTTTTGTATCCCCTTTAAAGGGAAACCTATGTAATTACCAAATCAAGTAAGAAGAGATAATCTCTCTCTTTCTCATCAAATCTCTTTCTCCCAAATCTCTTCTACCATTTCCGCATATTCTTACCTCCATTCTCATCAAAATCTAACACTATCTATACTAGAGAGAATCCAAGAAGGAGCAAGAGAGAGAAGAAATCTCCATCTAATTGGAAGAATACTAGAGTGTACTACAATTGTCAAGTCGTGGCTCATCCAATTCAAGCGACATGTTCGATTGACCTTCTTCCCAAAGAACATAAGGCCTTTATTAGCAAGCTAGATGTGGAGTTTGTCCCACAAAGATATGAGGAGGCTAAGGGAATCAAGGAATGGGACAATGCGGTTGATGATGAGGTACAAGCTATGTTAAGAAATCATACATGGGACGAGGAAGAGCTACCACAAGGCAAGAAGTGTGTGAGTTCGAAATGGGTGTTTATTATTAAATACAAGAGTAATGGAGATATAGAAAGGTACAAGGCAAGATTAGTAGCAAGAGGGTTTACTCAAACGTATGGAGATGATTATCGGGAGACATTTGCTCCGGTAGCTAAGCAACATACGGTGAAAGTGGTCCTTTCTTTGGCGGTTAACTTGGATTGGGAATTATGGCAAATGGATGTTAAGAACGCTTTTCTTCAAGGAGAGCTAGAAGAAGAAGTCTATATGACTCCTCCTCCGGGTTTAGAGAACTTGGTGGCTTCGGGAAAAGTGTTAAGACTCCGCAAAGCTATATATGGTCTAAAGCAATCCCCAAGAGCTTGGTACCACAAACTGAGCTCCACATTAAAGGCGAATGGATTCAAGAAGTCAGAATCTGATCACACCTTGTTTACTCTCCAAAATGATCAAGGCATTGTAGTTGTCTTAATCTATGTTGATGACTTGATCATCTCGGGGAGTAACAAGGAAGGTATTAAGTCTATCAAAACCTCTTTACACAATGCTTTTGACATTAAAGATCTTGGTGTGTTGAAATACTTTCTAGGTATCGAAGTGTGTAGATCACCGGAGGGTCTATTTCTCTCACAAAGGAAATACACACTCGATCTTCTAAAGCTTACGGGAAAGCTTGGAGCCAAACCGGTGTCAACACCATTAGAGCCAGGATATAAGGTCAATCGAAAGGGGGAGAAGGATGATAGACCATATCATTGCCCGGAGCAATATAGACGACTTGTGGGTAAACTAATCTATTTGACCTACACTCGACCTGATATCTCTTTTGCAGTGAATCAAGTGAGTCAACACATGAAAGAGCCCACGGTGTACCATTGGAGTATGGTAGATAGGATTCTAAAGTATCTCAAGGGGAGCCCCGGCCAAGGCATTTGGATGGGAAAGAACTCAAGCACGGAGATAGTTGGGTATTGTGATGCGGACTATGGTGGAGATCGTAATGATAGACACTCGACAACCGGCTTTTGCACCTTCATTGGAGGAAACTTAGTGACTTGGAAGTCAAAGAAGCAGAAAGTGGTGTCATGCTCAAGTGCTGAAGCGGAATATAGAGCAATGAAGAAGCTTACAAATGAGTTGACATGGTTAAAGGCGCTTCTTAAAGACTTTGGGATAGAGCAAAAGACGCCCATCACATTTCATTGCGATAACCAAGCGGCCATTCACATTGCCAACAACCCGGTGTTCCATGAGAGAACCAAGCATGTGGAGATAGACTGCCACAAGACTAGAGAGAAGATCGAAGATGGTACTATCTTACCTTGTTACACCGAGAGTTCGGATCAATTGGCCGATATCTTTACCAAGGCAGCAAGTACCCAAGTTTGCAAGTTTATCCATGGCAAACTTGGACTTGTAGACCTCACACACCCTTGAGAGAACTTCCCTGCTTATGTCAGTGATACTCTTTTTCCCTAAGATTGGTTTTGTCCCACGTGGTTTTCCAATCTTAGGTTTTTAACGAGGTCACTCGCATAAGTGTCAAGTTTATAACAATGAGTATTGTAGTATAAACTTGAGGGGGAGTATTGATCAAGAAGACATTTCATTCTAACTAAGCAATAGTTAAGAATGAAATGGGTTTCGTGTTATGCAAGTAACTAGTTTGAATAAGAGAAAGAGAGGTGTAACGGTCATCTTTGACCGTACGGACGCGGGAAGGAGACCATCCTTATCCGGATGGGGACTAAGCGCGTGTACGGCCTTGGCGTGTAGCTTATGACCGTTGTTATGAGCTGGAAAGTGGTAAAAAGCACACGGTGACTCACTAGGCTGTATGAGGATGCGTTTAAGGTTATGTGCATACCCATTTAGACCTAGTGAGCTTCCTATATAAACCGTGTGTAGCCGCACACCATTTGTAACTTTTATCTCATCAAAATCAATCATCTTTCTCTCTATTCTTCACCATGTTCATCTCTATTCTTCCTACTTGATTCTAAATAATTTCACTCCAAAATCAAAAACTCATAGGACTTCGGCCATAACCACAAAGCTTTGAGAGGCAATAAGAAGCTTGGTTAGTGTTTTTGGAGTCCAATATGACTAGATCATGATGAGGACATTGAGACTATCCAAACTAACTCCGAGGAAGGAACCAGCAACATAACAACCATGGTTCAAGCCCCAAGGACAAGATCAGGAACCAAACGCTTAAGGGAACAATTCAACAAATCCATTGAAAGCTTGATTACACTCATAGAGCAAGAGGAACTCGAAGGAAGGTCATTCACTAAGGATATTATCCGAGAGACACCCATTGAGCCTCAAATCAATCCAAACGTTTCAAAAGGTCAAGACTTGGAGAATGAACAAGTTTTATGAAATAAAATGAGAGTTTTCTTAGGTTAACTTCTGAGATAGAAGCAACCACGTTCTCCTTTTTCTTGTGTGAGAATCTTTGAAGATTGAGTCCAGACTCATCACAGATCCTTTCACAGATCTGTGTGGCGTCACTCACTCCACCCATCTACTCATATCCATCTCTTTTGAATCTGTTGAGAGTGACTTCAGTCCAACAACTGATTCTCCACCTTTCCGCTTCTATTCCATCCTCCATTCACTTGGATCTGTTGAGAGAGACTTTAGTCCAGCAACAGTTTCACCATCTGCCACCTTTTGTTTTGGCTCGAGTAGGCTCTACTCTACGTCAGGTCGAGTTGGTTGGTCGAGTCAGACAGTCGAGTCAGTCAATCTGCAGGATCGTGCCTGTGTCATCTGGTATCAGAGCTTAAAACGCTCCAATCAGGTTTTGTCTTTTCGTTTTTGTTCCAGTTCGTTTCGACTTCTTTCCTTTGTTAGATCTGTTCGTTTCTGCTCTATTATTATTATTCACGTTCTAAAAAGGAAACCCCATAAAAATCACTAGATCTGATCATTTGATTGTTTAAAACCGTTCATATCCTAGATCTGTCTGTTTTGAGATTTAGACCGTTCAACTTCCCGCGCACTTGATCTATTTGTTCTTTGAGACAGAAAACGTTTTGAATCATGGAAGGACAAGGAGGAGATGTGAACGGGCTCAGTTACTTGCAAACATCCAAACTCAACTCCAGAATCTTGGTGATCGCATACATCGGATTGAACAGCCCCCACCTGCACCTAGAGCACATGTTGCTGCTGCACCAAGAGACAACCAAGAGTATGATGTTGAAGATCCGTTTGATTCTGAAGAAGAACACGTGATCTTAACCACAACCTGAGGCAAGGAGACAGTACCATATAGGAAGAGGAAGAGATGAAGGCAACCGGAGAGAAGGAGGCCATGATCTCAAACTCAAGGCTCCAACTTTTGCTGGAAAGGTTAATCCTGATGCATACCTTGATTGGGAGAGACGTATGGAGTATATCTTTGGCTACTACAACTATTCAGATCAAGGAAGATAGCCCTAGCTGCTGCTCAACTCACTGATAATGCCTTAACTTGGTGGGATAGAGATGTATCCGAGAGGAGGAGGCACAGACATGTACCAATCACTACTTGGAAGACATGAGGTTTCAGCTAAGGAAGAGATATGTCCCAGTCTACTACCACCGTGAGCTGTAGAAGAAGTTCAGAAAGCTCACTCAAGGAACCAAGTCTGTTGAAGAGTACTATGAGGAGTTTGAATCACTTAAGAACAGATTGGAAGTAGAAGAATCCGATGAGAACCTGATGGCACAGTTCCTGGATAGACTTCATGATCGGATTGCTAGGAAGGTAGAAAGACAGACCTATCATGACATGGATGAGTTGCTACACATAGCAGTTCAGGCTGAGCAACACATCAAGAGAAAGACTGCTTCAGGCAACCGCAGCAAGGCCCCTTGGACCCCACAGCCTCAAAAAGCTCTAGAAAAAGGAAAACCTAACGATGTGGATCCAAAATTCAAAAAGACTATGCCGGAAACATCAAAAGGAGTCAGACCTGAGCAAGGTAAACCAAATAATCAAAGGGCTCGTGATATTACTTGTTTTAAATGTCAGGGAAAAGGACACTATGCAAGGGAGTGCCCAAACCAACGAGTAATGATCCTCAAAGCCAACGGAGAATATGAATCACAAGATGAGGAAGACGAGAAGGAAGAATTTGAGGAAGACGTTGTGGATTATCCAGAAACAGGAGAAATTCTAGTTATTAGAAGGACTCTTAGCGCCCTATTTGATCCAGAGACGATTCAAAGAGAAAATATTTTCCATTCTCGTTGTTCCATCAACTCCAAGGTATGTAGTCTAATCATTGATGGTGGTTCATGTACTAACGTGGCTAGCAAGTATTTGGTTGATAAGCTAGGTCTCACCAAGACAAAGCATCCTCATCCGTACCGGCTTAAATGGCTCAATGATGAAACTGAACTAAGGATCTCTGAGCAAGTTACCATACCATTCACCATCGGCAAATATTCAGATCAAGTTGTGTGTGATGTGGTTCCTATGCAAGCTGGTCACCTTCTTCTAGGACGACCATGGCAGTTTGATAAAGAGACTCTACACAATGGCCGAACCAACTACTACTCTTTCACTCACAACAACAAGAAACACTCTCTAGCTCCACTCACTCCTCAAGAAGTACATGAGATGCAACTGGCCATGTCAAAGGGAGCTAAGTCAAAGAAAACCAACCTTTACATAACACCTTCTACTGTTTTGAGATCAGTTAATTCACAAGACAAGGTGCTACTAATGGTCTTTAAGGAAGGTTTGTTTTCAGGTCAAGAAGAGAAAGATCTACCACCAGAAATACTTGAGCTACTAGAAAGGTTTAAGGAGGTCTTTCCCGAAGAGATACCACCTGGTCTACCACCAATAAGGGGAATTGAGCATCAGATTGATCTAGTTCCAGGAGCACCATTGCCTAATAGACCAGCCTATAGAGTTAATCCTGAAGAGGCAAAAGAGTTAGAAAAGCAAGTTCAGGATCTAATGTCAAAGGGATACATCCGCGAAAGTCTAAGTCCTTGTGCTGTCCCTGTTCTTCTAGTACCTAAGAAAGATGGAACTTGGAGAATGTGTGTGGACTGCCGTGCAATCAACAACATCACCGTCAAATATAGGCATCCCATTCCCAGACTTGATGACATGCTAGATGAGCTCAATGGAGCTACCATCTTCTCCAAAATTGATCTCAGAAGTGGATACCATCAGGTGAGAATGAAAGAAGGTGATGAATGGAAGACTGCTTTCAAGACTAAGCAAGGACTGTATGAGTGGTTAGTCATGCCATTTGGACTCACCAACGCCCCGAGCACCTTCATGAGGTTAATGAACCAAATTCTAAGGGAGTACATCTGTAAGTTTGTGGTTGTTTACTTTGATGATATCTTGATTTACAGCACATGTCTTGCAGATCATCTAAAGCATCTTGAAATGGTGATAAAAACACTTAAGGCTGAGAACCTATATGCTAACTTTAAGAAATGCACATTTTGCACTGATCAAGTTGTGTTTCTAGGATTTGTTGTAAGCTCGCAGGGTTTGAAGGTTGATGAGGAAAAGATCAAGGCTATACAAGACTGGCCAACACCAACAACCATTGGGCATGTTAGGAGCTTCCACGGTCTAGCTAGCTTCTATAGAAGATTTGTGAAAGATTTCAGTACCATAGCTGCACCATTGACCTCGGTGATTAAAAAGAATGTGGAATTCAGATGGGGTCAAGCACAAGAGGATGCATTCAAATTACTCAAAGACAGCCTCACACATGCACCTGTTTTGGTACTTCCTAACTTTGATAAAATGTTTGAGATTGAATGTGATGCTTCTGGTACAGGTTTAGGAGCTGTCTTAACTCAAGGAGGAAAACCAGTAGCATACTTCAGTGAGAAGCTTAATGGAGCTGCACTTAATTACCCTACCTATGATAAGGAGCTCTATGCTTTGGTAAGATCTCTTGAAACTTGGCAACATTATTTGCTGTCAAAAGAGTTTATTATTTATACAGATCACGAGACGCTCAAGCACCTAAGAGGACAGACTACTCTCAAGAAGAGGCACGCAAGGTGGCTTGAATTTATAGAAACTTTTCCTTATGTGATCAAGTACAAGAAGGGCAAAGAGAATATTGTGGCTGATGCTTTATCTAGAAGACATGCTCTGATAAGCACTATGGAGGCTAAGGTCATGGGATTTGAACATATCAAAGGTCTATATGAAGAAGATCCAGATTTTAAAGAAGCCTTCAAGGAAACAAGCAAAGCTGCGTATGGGTCATTCTACCAACATGATGGATTTCTCTTTAAAGACAAAAGATTGTGCATTCCCCAAGGATCCATGAGAGAGCTGCTAATAAGTGAAGCACATGGAGGTGGACTTATGGGACATTTTGGACGTGACAAGACTCTAAGCGTCCTTATGGAACATTTCTTTTGGCCGCATTTGAGAAGAGATGTGGAAAGGTTCTGTTCAAAGTGCGTCACTTGCTTGAAAGCAAAATCCAGGTCACATCCTTATGGGTTATATATGCCTTTGCCTATTCCTAACCTACCATGGGTAGATATTTCTATGGATTTTGTTCTAGGGCTGCCAAAGGTCAACAATAAAGACTCTATTTTTGTTGTGGTGGATCGATTCTCTAAGATGGCTCATTTCATCCCATGCAACAAGACAAATGATGCTACTCAAACAGCTGATCTCTTTTTCAAAGAAGTTGTGCGTCTACATGGAGTACCTATGACCATTGTTTCAGACCGGGATACAAAATTTCTAAGCTACTTCTGGAAGACTTTGTGGAAAAAGCTCGGAACCAAGCTGCTCTTCTCCACCACTTGTCATCCTCAAACAGATGGCCAAACTGAGGTAGTTAATCGTACTCTCTCTACCCTATTGAGAGCTACGGTGGGTAAGAATCTTCGAAACTGGTTATCTTGTTTGCCTTACATTGAATTTGCTTATAATCATGCCAAGCATTCTGGAACCAAACTATCTCCATTTGAAGTTGTCTATGGCTTTAATCCTCTAACCCCACTGGATATTACACCTCTGCCCCAGCCTGTTTATTCTAGTGCAGAAGGAGTTACAAAAGCAGATTTTGTCAAGAAGCTTCATCAAAGGGTTAAAGAAAATCTTTAGAAGAAAAGTGAAAAGAACAAGGAGCATGCTGACAAGCACCGAAAGAAGCTGACATTTGAACCTGGAGATTGGGTCTGGTTACACATGAGAAAAGAAAGATTTCCAAAGGAGAGGAAGTCCAAACTTTCACCAAGAGGAGATGGACCATTTCGGGTCTTAGAAAAGATTAATGACAATGCCTACAAGATTGAACTTCCGGGTGAGTTAAACATTTCTCCTACCTTTAATGTTGCTGATTTATCTCCATTCCATGCAGATGAAACAGTTCTGGAGTCAGAACTTTCTCAAGAGGGAGGGAATGATGAGGACATTGAGACTATCCAAAATAACTCCGAGGAAGGATCCAGCAACATAACAACCATGGTTCAAGCCCCAAGGACAAGATCAGGAACCAAACACTTAAGGGAACAATTCAACAAATCCATTGAAAGCTTGATTACACTCATAGAGCAAGAGGAACTCGAAGGAAGGTCATTCACTAAGGATATTATCCGAGAGACACCCATTGAGCCTCAAATCAATCCAAACGTTTCAAAAGGTCAAGACTTGGAGAATGAACAAGTTTTATGAAATAAAATGAGAGTTTTCTTAGGTTAACTTCTGAGATAGAAGCAACCACGTTCTCCTTCTTCTTGTGTGAGAATCCTTGAAGATTGAGTCCAGACTCATCACAGATCCTTTCACAGATCTGTGTGGCGTCACTCACTCCACCCATCTACTCATATCCATCTCTTTTGAATCTGTTGAGAGTGACTTCAGTCCAACAACTGATTCTCCACCTTTCCGCTTCTATTCCATCCTCCATTCACTTGGATCTGTTGAGAGAGACTTTAGTCTAGCAACAGTTTCACCATCTGCCACCTTTTGTTTTGGCTCGAGTAGGCTCTACTCTACGTCAGGTCGAGTTGGTTGGTCGAGTCAGACAATCGAGTCAGTCAATCTGCAGGATCGTGCCTGTATCAGATCACGTGTGTATGATTGAGTATAACACCTAGAACCACAACGGGATCCCGTAAGCTAAAGTAGTGTCTTTCCGTTTAGAAGCTCCAAAACCGAAAACTTATAGGACTTCGGCCATAACCACAAAGCTTTGAGAGGCAATAAGAAGTTTAGTTAGTGTTTTTGGAGTCAAATATGGCTAGATCACCTGTGTATGATTGAGTATAACACCTAGAACCACAACGGGATCCCGTAAGCTAAAGTAGTGTTTTTTCCGTTTAGAAGCTCCAAAATCGAAAACTCATAGGACTTCGGCCATACCCACAAAGCTTTGAGAGGCAATAAGAAGCTTGCTTTGTGTTTTTGGTGTCAAATATGACTAGATCAGGTGTGTTTGATTGGGTATAAGGACTAGAACCGCAACCGGATCCCGTAAGCTAAAGTAGTGTTTTTCCGTTTAGAAGCTCCAAAACCGAAAACTCATAGGACTTCGGCCATAACCACAAAGCTTTGAGAGGCAATCAGAAGCTTGGTTAGTGTTTTTAGAGTCAAATATGACTAGATCACGTGTGTATGATTGGGTATAACACCTAGAACCGCAACCCGATCCCGTAAGCTAAAGTAGTGTTTTTTCCGTTTAGAAGCTCCAAAACCAAAAACTCATAGGACTTCGGCCATAACCACAAAGCTTTGAGAGGCAATAAGAAGCTTGGTTAGTGTTTTTGGAGTCAAATATGACTAGATCACGTGTGTATGATTGGGTATAACACCTAGAACCGCAACCGGATCCCGTAAGCTAAAGTAGTGTTTTTCCGTTTAGAAACTCCAAAACCGAAAACTCATAGGATTTTGGCCATACCCACAAAGCTTTGAGAGGCAATAAGAAGCTTGGTTTGTGTTTTTGGTGTCAAATATGACTAGATCAGGTGTGTTTGATTGGGTATAAGGACTAGAACCGCAACCGGATCCCGTAAGCTAAAGTAGTGTTTTTTCCGTTTAGAAGCTCCAAAACCAAAAACTCATAGGACTTCGGCCATAACCACAAAGCTTTGAGAGGCAATAAGAAGCTTGGTTAGTGTTTTTGGAGTCAAATATGACTAGATCACGTGTGTATGATTGGGTATAACACCTAGAACCGCAACCGGATCCCGTAAGCTAAAGTAGTGTTTTTTCCGTTTAGAAACTCCAAAACCGAAAACTCATAGGACTTCGGCCATAACCACAAAGCTTTGAGAGGCAATAAGAAGCTTAGTTAGTGTTTTTGGAGTCAAATATGGCTAGATCACCTGTGTATGATTGAGTATAACACCTAGAACTACAACGGGATCCCGTAAGCTAAAGTAGTGTTTTTCCGTTTAGAAGCTCCAAAATCGAAAACTCATAGGACTTCGGCCATACCCACAAAGCTTTGAGAGGCAATAAGAAGCTTGCTTTGTGTTTTTGGTGTCAAATATGACTAGATCAGGTGTGTTTGATTGGGTATAAGGACTAGAACCGCAACCGGATCCCGTAAGCTAAAGTAGTGTTTTTTCCGTTTAGAAGCTCCAAAACCGAAAACTCATAGGACTTCGGCCATAACCACAAAGCTTTGAGAGGCAATCAGAAGCTTGGTTAGTGTTTTTAGAGTCAAATATGACTAGATCACGTGTGTATGATTGGGTATAACACCTAGAACCGCAACCCGATCCCGTAAGCTAAAGTAGTGTTTTTTCCGTTTAGAAGCTCCAAAACCAAAAACTCATAGGACTTCGGCCATAACCACAAAGCTTTGAGAGGCAATAAGAAGCTTGGTTAGTGTTTTTGGAGTCAAATATGACTAGATCACGTGTGTATGATTGGGTATAACACCTAGAACCGCAACCGGATCCCGTAAGCTAAAGTAGTGTTTTTCCGTTTAGAAACTCCAAAACCGAAAACTCATAGGACTTCGGCCATACCCACAAAGCTTTGAGAGGCAATAAGAAGCTTGGTTTGTGTTTTTGGTGTCAAATATGACTAGATCAGGTGTGTTTGATTGGGTATAAGGACTAGAACCCCAACCGGATCCCGTAAGCTAAAGTAGTGTTTTTCCGTTTAGAACCTCCAAAACCAAAAACTCATAGGACTTCGGCCATAACCACAAAGCTTTGAGAGGCAATAAGAAGCTTGGTTAGTGTTTTTGGAGTCAAATATGACTAGATCACGTGTGTATGATTGGGTATAACACCTAGAACCGCAACCGATCCCGTAAGCTAAAGTAGTGTTTTTTCCGTTTAGAAGCTCCAAAACCAAAAACTCATAGGACTTCGGCCATAACCACAAAGCTTTGAGAGGCAATAAGAAGCTTGGTTAGTGTTTTTGGAGTCAAATATGACTAGATCACGTGTGTATGATTGGGTATAACACCTAGAACCGCAACCGGATCCCGTAAGCTAAAGTAGTGTTTTTCCGTTTAGAAGCTCCAAAACCGAAAACTCATAGGACTTCGGCCATAACCACAAAGCTTTGAGAGGCAATAAGAAGCTTGGTTAGTGTTTTTGGAGTCAAATATGACTAGATCACGTGTGTATGATTGGGTATAACACCTAGAACCGCAACCGATCCCGTAAGCTAAAGTAGTGTTTTTTCCGTTTAGAAGCTCCAAAACCAAAAACTCATAGGACTTCGGCCATAACCACAAAGCTTTGAGAGGCAATAAGAAGCTTGGTTAGTGTTTTTGGAGTCAAATATGACTAGATCACGTGTGTATGATTGGGTATAACACCTAGAACCGCAACCGGATCCCGTAAGCTAAAGTAGTGTTTTTCCGTTTAGACACTCCAAAACCGAAAACTCATAGGACTTCGGCCATAACCACAAAGCTTTGAGAGGCAATAAGAAGCTTGGTTAGTGTTTTTGGAGTCAAATATGACTAGATCACGTGTGTATGATTGAGTATAACACCTAGAACCACAACGGGATCCCGTAAGCTAAAGTAGTGTTTTTCCGTTTAGAAGCTCCAAAACCAAAAACTCATAGGACTTCGGCCATAACCACAAAGCTTTGAGAGGCAATAAGAAGCTTGGTTAGTGTTTTTGGAGTCAAATATGACTAGATCACGTGTGTTTGATTGGGTATAACACCTAGAACCGCAACCGGATCCCGTAAGCTAAAGTAGTGTTTTTCCGTTTAGAAGCTCCAAAACCGAAAACTCATAGGACTTCGGCCATAACCACAAAGCTTTGAGAGGCAATAAGAAGCTTGGTTAGTGTTTTTGGAGTCAAATATGACTAGATCACGTGTGTATGATTGGGTATAACACCTAGAACCGCAACCGGATCCCGTAAGCTAAAGTAGTGTTTTTTCCGTTTAGAAGCTCCAAAACCAAAAACTCATAGGACTTCGGCCATAACCACAAAGCTTTGAGAGGCAATAAGAAGCTTGGTTAGTGTTTTTGGAGTCAAATATGACTAGATCACGTGTGTATGATTGGGTATAACACCTAGAACCGCAACCGGATCCCGTAAGCTAAAGTAGTGTTTTTCCGTTTAGAAGCTCCAAAACCGAAAACTCATAGGACTTCGGCCATAACCACAAAGCTTTGAGAGGCAATAAGAAGCTTAGTTAGTGTTTTTGGAGTCAAATATGACTAGATCACGTGTGTATGATTGAGTATAACACCTAGAACCACAACCGGATCCCGTAAGCTAAAGTAGTGTTTTTTCCGTTTAGAAGCTCCAAAACCGAAAACTCATAGGACTTCGGCCATAACCACAAAGCTTTGAGAGGCAATAAGAAGCTTGGTTAGTGTTTTTGGAGTCAAATATGACTAGATCACGTGTGTTTGATTGGGTATAAGACCTAGAACCGCAACCGGATCCCGTAAGCTAAAGTAGTGTTTTTCCGTTTAGAAGCTCCAAAACCGAAAACTCATAGGACTTCGGCCATAACCACAAAGCTTTGAGAGGCAATAAGAAGCTTGGTTAGTGTTTTTGGAGTCAAATATGACTAGATCACGTGTGTATGATTGGGTATAACACCTAGAACCGCAACCGGATCCCGTAAGCTAAAGTATTGTTTTTCCGTTTAGAAGCTCCAAAACCAAAAACTCATAGGACTTCGGCCATAACCACAAAGCTTTGAGAGGCAATAAGAAGCTTGGTTAGTGTTTTTGGAGTCAAATATGACTAGATCACGTGTGTATGATTGGGTATAACACCTAGAACCGCAACCGGATCCCGTAAGCTAAAGTAGTGTTTTTTCCGTTTAGAAGCTCCAAAACCGAAAACTCATAGGACTTCGGCCATAACCACAAAGCTTTGAGAGGCAATAAGAAGCTTGGTTAGTGTTTTTGGAGTCAAATATGACTAGATCACGTGTGTATGATTGGGTATAACACCTAGAACCGCAACCGGATCCCGTAAGCTAAAGTAGTGTTTTTCCGTTTAGAAGCTCCAAAACCGAAAAACTCATAGGACTTCGGCCATAACCACAAAGCTTTGAGAGGCAATAAGAAGCTTGGTTAGTGTTTTTGGAGTCAAATATGACTAGATCACGTGTGTATGATTGGGTATAACACCTAGAACCGCAACCGGATCCCGTAAGCTAAAGTAGTGTTTTTCCGTTTAGAAGCTCCAAAACCGAAAACTCATAGGACTTCGGCCATAACCACAAAGCTTTGAGAGGCAATAAGAAGCTTGGTTAGTGTTTTTGGAGTCAAATATGACTAGATCACGTGTGTATGATTGGGTATAACACCTAGAACCGCAACCGGATCCCGTAAGCTAAAGTAGTGTTTTTCCGTTTAGAAGCTCCAAAACCGAAAACTCATAGGACTTCGGCCATACCCACAAAGCTTTGAGAGGCAATAAGAAGCTTGGTTAGTGTTTTTGGAGTCAAATATGACTAGATCACGTGTGTTTGATTGGGTATAAGACCTAGAACCGCAACCGGATCCCGTAAGCTAAAGTAGTGTTTTTCCGTTTAGAAGCTCCAAAACCAAAAACTCATAGGACTTCGGCCATAACCACAAAGCTTTGAGAGGCAATAAGAAGCTTGGTTAGTGTTTTTGGAGTCAAATATGACTAGATCACGTGTGTATGATTGGGTATAACACCTAGAACCGCAACCGGATCCCGTAAGCTAAAGTAGTGTTTTTCCGTTTAGAAGCTCCAAAACCAAAAACTCATAGGACTTCGGCCATAACCACAAAGCTTTGAGAGGCAATAAGAAGCTTGGTTAGTGTTTTTGGAGTCAAATATGACTAGATCACGTGTGTATGATTGGGTATAACACCTAGAACCGCAACCGGATCCCGTAAGCTAAAGTAGTGTTTTTCCGTTTAGAAGCTCCAAAACCGAAAACTCATAGGACTTCGGCCATAACCACAAAGCTTTGAGAGGCAATAAGAAGCTTGGTTAGTGTTTTTGGAGTCAAATATGACTAGATCACGTGTGTATGATTGGGTATAACACCTAGAACCGCAACCGGATCCCGTAAGCTAAAGTAGTGTTTTTTCCGTTTAGAAGCTCCAAAACCGAAAACTCATAGGACTTCGGCCATAACCACAAAGCTTTGAGAGGCAATAAGAAGCTTGGTTAGTGTTTTTGGAGTCAAATATGACTAGATCACGTGTGTATGATTGGGTATAACACCTAGAACCGCAACCGGATCCCGTAAGCTAAAGTAGTGTTTTTCCGTTTAGAAGCTCCAAAACCGAAAACTCATAGGACTTCGGCCATAACCACAAAGCTTTGAGAGGCAATAAGAAGCTTGGTTAGTGTTTTTGGAGTCAAATATGACTAGATCACGTGTGTATGATTGGGTATAACACCTAGAACCGCAACCGGATCCCGTAAGCTAAAGTAGTGTTTTTCCGTTTAGAAGCTCCAAAACCGAAAACTCATAGGACTTCGGCCATAACCACAAAGCTTTGAGAGGCAATAAGAAGCTTGGTTAGTGTTTTTGGAGTCAAATATGACTAGATCACGTGTGTATGATTGGGTATAACACCTAGAACCGCAACCGGATCCCGTAAGCTAAAGTAGTGTTTTTTCCGTTTAGAAGCTCCAAAACCGAAAACTCATAGGACTTCGGCCATAACCACAAAGCTTTGAGAGGCAATAAGAAGCTTGGTTAGTGTTTTTGGAGTCAAATATGACTAGATCACGTGTGTATGATTGGGTATAACACCTAGAACCGCAACCGGATCCCGTAAGCTAAAGTAGTGTTTTTCCGTTTAGAAGCTCCAAAACCGAAAACTCATAGGACTTCGGCCATAACCACAAAGCTTTGAGAGGCAATAAGAAGCTTGGTTAGTGTTTTTGGAGTCAAATATGACTAGATCACGTGTGTATGATTGGGTATAACACCTAGAACCGCAACCGGATCCCGTAAGCTAAAGTAGTGTTTTTCCGTTTAGAAGCTCCAAAACCGAAAACTCATAGGACTTCGGCCATAACCACAAAGCTTTGAGAGGCAATAAGAAGCTTGGTTAGTGTTTTTGGAGTCAAATATGACTAGATCACGTGTGTATGATTGGGTATAACACCTAGAACCGCAACCGGATCCCGTAAGCTAAAGTAGTGTTTTTCCGTTTAGAAGCTCCAAAACCGAAAACTCATAGGACTTCGGCCATAACCACAAAGCTTTGAGAGGCAATAAGAAGCTTGGTTAGTGTTTTTGGAGTCAAATATGACTAGATCACGTGTGTATGATTGGGTATAACACCTAGAACCGCAACCGGATCCCGTAAGCTAAAGTAGTGTTTTTCCGTTTAGAAGCTCCAAAACCGAAAACTCATAGGACTTCGGCCATAACCACAAAGCTTTGAGAGGCAATAAGAAGCTTGGTTAGTGTTTTTGGAGTCAAATATGACTAGATCACGTGTGTATGATTGGGTATAACACCTAGAACCGCAACCGGATCCCGTAAGCTAAAGTAGTGTTTTTTCCGTTTAGAAGCTCCAAAACCGAAAACTCATAGGACTTCGGCCATAACCACAAAGCTTTGAGAGGCAATAAGAAGCTTGGTTAGTGTTTTTGGAGTCAAATATGACTAGATCACGTGTGTATGATTGGGTATAACACCTAGAACCGCAACCGGATCCCGTAAGCTAAAGTAGTGTTTTTCCGTTTAGAAGCTCCAAAACCGAAAACTCATAGGACTTCGGCCATAACCACAAAGCTTTGAGAGGCAATAAGAAGCTTGGTTAGTGTTTTTGGAGTCAAATATGACTAGATCACGTGTGTATGATTGGGTATAACACCTAGAACCGCAACCGGATCCCGTAAGCTAAAGTAGTGTTTTTCCGTTTAGAAGCTCCAAAACCGAAAACTCATAGGACTTCGGCCATAACCACAAAGCTTTGAGAGGCAATAAGAAGCTTGGTTAGTGTTTTTGGAGTCAAATATGACTAGATCACGTGTGTATGATTGGGTATAACACCTAGAACCGCAACCGGATCCCGTAAGCTAAAGTAGTGTTTTTCCGTTTAGAAGCTCCAAAACCGAAAACTCATAGGACTTCGGCCATAACCACAAAGCTTTGAGAGGCAATAAGAAGCTTGGTTAGTGTTTTTGGAGTCAAATATGACTAGATCACGTGTGTATGATTGGGTATAACACCTAGAACCGCAACCGGATCCCGTAAGCTAAAGTAGTGTTTTTTCCGTTTAGAAGCTCCAAAACCGAAAACTCATAGGACTTCGGCCATAACCACAAAGCTTTGAGAGGCAATAAGAAGCTTGGTTAGTGTTTTTTGAGTCAAATATGACTAGATCACGTGTGTATGATTGGGTATAACACCTAGAACCGCAACCGGATCCCGTAAGCTAAAGTAGTGTTTTTCCGTTTAGAAGCTCCAAAACCGAAAACTCATAGGACTTCGGCCATAACCACAAAGCTTTGAGAGGCAATAAGAAGCTTGGTTAGTGTTTTTGGAGTCAAATATGACTAGATCACGTGTGTATGATTGGGTATAACACCTAGAACCGCAACCGGATCCCGTAAGCTAAAGTAGTGTTTTTCCGTTTAGAAGCTCCAAAACCGAAAACTCATAGGACTTCGGCCATAACCACAAAGCTTTGAGAGGCAATAAGAAGCTTGGTTAGTGTTTTTGGAGTCAAATATGACTAGATCACGTGTGTATGATTGGGTATAACACCTAGAACCGCAACCGGATCCCGTAAGCTAAAGTAGTGTTTTTCCGTTTAGAAGCTCCAAAACCGAAAACTCATAGGACTTCGGCCATAACCACAAAGCTTTGAGAGGCAATAAGAAGCTTGGTTAGTGTTTTTGGAGTCAAATATGACTAGATCACGTGTGTATGATTGGGTATAACACCTAGAACCGCAACCGGATCCCGTAAGCTAAAGTAGTGTTTTTCCGTTTAGAAGCTCCAAAACCGAAAACTCATAGGACTTCGGCCATAACCACAAAGCTTTGAGAGGCAATAAGAAGCTTGGTTAGTGTTTTTGGAGTCAAATATGACTAGATCACGTGTGTATGATTGGGTATAACACCTAGAACCGCAACCGGATCCCGTAAGCTAAAGTAGTGTTTTTCCGTTTAGAAGCTCCAAAACCGAAAACTCATAGGACTTCGGCCATAACCACAAAGCTTTGAGAGGCAATAAGAAGCTTGGTTAGTGTTTTTGGAGTCAAATATGACTAGATCACGTGTGTATGATTGGGTATAACACCTAGAACCGCAACCGGATCCCGTAAGCTAAAGTAGTGTTTTTCCGTTTAGAAGCTCCAAAACCGAAAACTCATAGGACTTCGGCCATAACCACAAAGCTTTGAGAGGCAATAAGAAGCTTGGTTAGTGTTTTTGGAGTCAAATATGACTAGATCACGTGTGTATGATTGGGTATAACACCTAGAACCGCAACCGGATCCCGTAAGCTAAAGTAGTGTTTTTCCGTTTAGAAGCTCCAAAACCGAAAACTCATAGGACTTCGGCCATAACCACAAAGCTTTGAGAGGCAATAAGAAGCTTGGTTAGTGTTTTTGGAGTCAAATATGACTAGATCACGTGTGTATGATTGGGTATAACACCTAGAACCGCAACCGGATCCCGTAAGCTAAAGTAGTGTTTTTCCGTTTAGAAGCTCCAAAACCGAAAACTCATAGGACTTCGGCCATAACCACAAAGCTTTGAGAGGCAATAAGAAGCTTGGTTAGTGTTTTTGGAGTCAAATATGACTAGATCACGTGTGTATGATTGGGTATAACACCTAGAACCGCAACCGGATCCCGTAAGCTAAAGTAGTGTTTTTTCCGTTTAGAAGCTCCAAAACCGAAAACTCATAGGACTTCGGCCATAACCACAAAGCTTTGAGAGGCAATAAGAAGCTTGGTTAGTGTTTTTGGAGTCAAATATGACTAGATCACGTGTGTATGATTGGGTATAACACCTAGAACCGCAACCGGATCCCGTAAGCTAAAGTAGTGTTTTTCCGTTTAGAAGCTCCAAAACCGAAAACTCATAGGACTTCGGCCATAACCACAAAGCTTTGAGAGGCAATAAGAAGCTTGGTTAGTGTTTTTGGAGTCAAATATGACTAGATCACGTGTGTATGATTGGGTATAACACCTAGAACCGCAACCGGATCCCGTAAGCTAAAGTAGTGTTTTTCCGTTTAGAAGCTCCAAAACCGAAAACTCATAGGACTTCGGCCATAACCACAAAGCTTTGAGAGGCAATAAGAAGCTTGGTTAGTGTTTTTGGAGTCAAATATGACTAGATCACGTGTGTATGATTGGGTATAACACCTAGAACCGCAACCGGATCCCGTAAGCTAAAGTAGTGTTTTTCCGTTTAGAAGCTCCAAAACCGAAAACTCATAGGACTTCGGCCATAACCACAAAGCTTTGAGAGGCAATAAGAAGCTTGGTTAGTGTTTTTGGAGTCAAATATGACTAGATCACGTGTGTATGATTGGGTATAACACCTAGAACCGCAACCGGATCCCGTAAGCTAAAGTAGTGTTTTTCCGTTTAGAAGCTCCAAAACCGAAAACTCATAGGACTTCGGCCATAACCACAAAGCTTTGAGAGGCAATAAGAAGCTTGGTTAGTGTTTTTGGAGTCAAATATGACTAGATCACGTGTGTATGATTGGGTATAACACCTAGAACCGCAACCGGATCCCGTAAGCTAAAGTAGTGTTTTTCCGTTTAGAAGCTCCAAAACCGAAAACTCATAGGACTTCGGCCATAACCACAAAGCTTTGAGAGGCAATAAGAAGCTTGGTTAGTGTTTTTGGAGTCAAATATGACTAGATCACGTGTGTATGATTGGGTATAACACCTAGAACCGCAACCGGATCCCGTAAGCTAAAGTAGTGTTTTTCCGTTTAGAAGCTCCAAAACCAAAAACTCATAGGACTTCGGCCATAACCACAAAGCTTTGAGAGGCAATAAGAAGCTTGGTTAGTGTTTTTGGAGTCAAATATGACTAGATCACGTGTGTATGATTGGGTATAACACCTAGAACCGCAACCGGATCCCGTAAGCTAAAGTAGTGTTTTTCCGTTTAGAAGCTCCAAAACCGAAAACTCATAGGACTTCGGCCATAACCACAAAGCTTTGAGAGGCAATAAGAAGCTTGGTTAGTGTTTTTGGAGTCAAATATGACTAGATCACGTGTGTATGATTGGGTATAA
>LR999452.1:4198721-4215602 GCA_905216605.1 Arabidopsis arenosa
TGCCAAGATCTTGTCCAAGAAGGAAAAAGTGTGTCACGATAATCTCATAAATTATTGCTGACAGACCATCATTAATTGGCCGTGAAACCAATACTTGAAGAAGAGGGATGACGTGTGGAGTCATTGTGTCTCAATCTCTAAAAACCGCTTAAAATATGTGTGTTTAATAGTATTTTGAGCGAATATATTGATATTTAAACGGGTAACAATTTTGTTACCCACAAATTTATTTCTATGTATGTACTTTAATACAAAATAAATTAAAGCAATCACTCGTAGACCGAAGAAACATCTATTTTTTTCGATGTTAAAAAGAGAAAATAACATATTTAAAATAATCCAAAAATGAAAAAGAAATTATAGCAAAAAAATATTGGTTGTTCTGTTTATGTTTTTCATTTTCAGCTAAAAATATAATCCAATCAGGTATCAACGATTTTTGTCTAATTATGAAAATAATTTTTTTTGTCAATATCAAGCAAAAATAATAAGTAAATAATTTTTATATTTACGCTTTATCCTCAGAATTCCTTAATCAAAACCTCCTAAACTACCCAACACTTTTGGTTTCTTTCAAAATCTACGCAAAACTTAAATTCTAAACTAAAGAGAAAGTTCGAAAGGGTATGTGACATCCGTTTATGTAGTGAATTGAATGTTTATCTTTATGAATTTCACTTAAATATAACTTTTAGAATCATGTAATAGGTGGGCTAAAAGTTTCTTAGACTCCAAATCCACAAGCAGGCTAGATTAACTTTGAGAATGTTGTCTTCTCAAACCGTTTAACTAGTTCAAGTTCAATCCATTGCTTCCTTTTTCAAAGTTTTTAATTGACTTTCTTTATTTAGCTTTTAGTTTTTCAAAACCTTTTTTACTTAGTATGGGATTTGTGAAATATTTATATTTGCTTCCACTGATAGAGATCATATCTTAAGTTTTTGGTGAAAGTTTTGCATAATTATTAGTAATGGATCTGGACCATATCCCTACCTTTCGTATGTATTACTTATGTGCCATAAATTAGTCTTTTAGATTCAACCAATTATTCAATATATGATTTTTCATTTGAATAACATCATTAAACAAAAGTAAGTAAGGCTTTTAAACACTTATAATGAAATATATTTAGAGGACTTAATATTTGAACCTTGTAGTTAATTTATTTAAAATTTTACATATGTAAAGTTTGAACTTCATATCCAATAATTTGGTTTCGAATTTTAACATAATTTTATATTTTATCATTAATTTTTTAAGTTGAAATTTTATATCACTACTTGCGTTAATTTTGGATTTAAATTTCAAAAAAAAAACTTACGTTGTTTACGTAAATTTTGGGTCGAAAGGTAAATTTTAACGTACGTTGTTTATTAATTTGTCAAGAAGAAAAAAAAAATTCACATTAATTTCTTCATTTAAGTTTAAATTATTTTACTTTAGTTACGTTGGATATTCAATAACCTTATAAATAGTTTACATAGCTTCTTGTCTAGAATACCAACTAAAAAAACATACTTCATTACATTCTTTCCATACAGTAAGAATAAGTCGGTAAATTCTAAGCATAAGAGAAATTATGGCTAAACTAAGCTCCCATGTTACTGCCCTATTCATTGTTGTAGCATTGGTGTGTGCGTTTGTTCCTGTATTTTCAGTCGAAGAAGCTGAAGCAAAAACATTATGGGACACTTGTCTGGTTAAAATCACTCCTAAGTGTGCATTGAATATAATAGCTGTTGTTTTTGGAAATGGAACCCTCATTGAGTCTTGTTGCCAAGATCTTGTCCAAGAAGGAAAAGTGTGTCACGATAATCTCATTAAATATATTGCTGACAGACCATCATTAATTGGCCGTGAAACACAATACTTGAAGAAGAGGGATGACGTGTGGAGTCATTGTGTCTCAATCTCTAAAACCGCTTAAAATATGTGTTTTAATATTATTTTGATCGAATATATTGATATTTAAACTTGTAACAATTTTGTTACCACAAATTTATTTCTATGTATGTACTTTAATACAAAATAAATTAAAGCAATCACTCGTAAGACGAAGAAACATCTATTTTTTCGATTTTAAAAAAGAGAAAAATAACATATTTAAAATAATCCAAAAATGAAAAAGAAATTATAGCAAAAAAATATTGGTTGTTCTGTTTATGTTTTCATTTTCAGCTAAAAATATAATCCAATCAAGGTATCAACTATTTTTTCTAATTATGAAAATAATTTTTTTTGTCAATATCAAGCAAAAATAATAATTAAATAATTTTTATATTTACGCTTTTATCTCAGAATTCCTTAAATCAAAACCTCCTAAACTAACCAACACTTTTGGTTTCTTTCAAAATCTACGCAAAACTTAAATTCTAAACTAAAGAGAAAGTTCGAAAGGGTATGTGAAATCCGTTTATGTAGTGAATTGAATGTTTATCTTTATGATTTCACTTAAATATAACTTTTAGAATCATGTAATAGGTGGGCTAAAGTTTCTTAGACTCCAAATCCACAAGCAGGCTAGATTAACTTTGAGAATGTTGTCTACTCAACCTTTAACTAGTTCAAGTTCAATCCATTGCTTCCTTTTTCAAATGTTTTTAATTGACTTTCTTTATTTAGCTTTTAGTTTTTCAAAACATTTTTTACTTAGTATGGGATTTGTGAAATATTTATATTTGCTTCCACTGATAGAGATCATATCTTAAGTTTTGGTGAAAGTTTTGCATAATTATTAGTAATGGATCTGAACCATATCCCTACCTTTCGTATGTATTACTTATGTGCCATAAATTAGTCTTTTAGATTCAACCAATTATTCAATATATGATTTTTCATTTGAATAACATCATTAAACAAAAAGTAAGTAAGGCTTTTAAACACTTATAATGAAATATATTTAGAGGACTTAATATTTGAACCATGTAGTTAATTTATTTAAAATTTTACATATGTAAAGTTTGAACTTCATATCCAATAATTTGGTTTCGAATTTTAACATAATTTTATATTTTTATCATTAATTTTTTAAGTTGAAATTTGATATCACTACTTGCGTTAATTTTGGATTTAAATTTCAAAAAAAAAATACTGATCGAAAAGGTAAATTTTAACGTACGTTGTTTATTAATTTGTCAAGAAGTTAAAAAAAATTCACATTAATTTCTTCAGTTAAGTTTAAATTATTTTACATTAGTTACGTTGGATATTCAATAACCTATAAATAGTTTACATAGCTTCTTGTCTAGAATACCAACTAAAAAAACATACTTCATTACATTCTTTCCATACAGTAAGAATAAGTCGGTAAATTCCAAGCATAAGAGAAATTATGGCTAAACTAAGCTCCCATGTTACTGCCCTATTCATTGTTGTAGCATTGGTGTGTGCGTTTGTTCCTGTATTTTCAGTCGAAGAAGCTGAAGCAAAAACATTATGGGACACTTGTCTGGTTAAAATCACTCCTAAGTGTGCATTGAATATAATAGCTGTTGTTTTTGGAAATGGAACCCTCATTGAGTCTTGTTGCCAAGATCTTGTCCAAGAAGGAAAAGTGTGTCACGATAATCTCATTAAATATATTGCTGACAGACCATCATTAATTGGCCGTGAAACACAATACTTGAAGAAGAGGGATGACGTGTGGAGTCATTGTGTCTCAATCTCTAAAACCGCTTAAAATATGTGTGTTTAATATTATTTTGATCGAATATATTGATATTTAAACTTGTAACAATTTTGTTACCACAAATTTATTTCTATGTATGTACTTTAATACAAAATAAATTAAAGCAATCACTCGTAAGACGAAGAAACATCTATTTTTTCGATTTTAAAAAGAGAAAAATAACATATTTAAAATAATCCAAAAATTAAAAAGAAATTATAGCAAAAAAATATTGGTTGTTCTGTTTATGTTTTCATTTTCGGCTAAAATATAATCCAATCAAGGTATCAACTATTTTTTCTAATTATGAAAATAATTGTTTTTGTCAATATCAAGCAAAAATAATATTAAATAATTTTTATATTTACGCTTTTATCTCAGAATTCCTTAAATCAAAACCTCCTAAAACTAACCAACACTTTTGGTTTCTTTCAAAATCTACGCAAAACTTAAATTCTAAACTAAAGAGAAAGTTCGAAAGGGTATGTGAAATCCGTTTATGTAGTGAATTGAATGTTTATCTTTATGAATTTCACTTAAATATAACTTTTAGAATCATGTAATAGGTGGGCTAAAAGTTTCTTAGACTCCAAATCCACAAGCAGGCTAGATTAACTTTGAGAATGTTGTCTTCTCAACCATTTAACTAGTTCAAGTTCAATCCATTGCTTCCTTTTTCAATGTTTTTAATTGACTTTCTTTATTTAGCTTTTAGTTTTTCAAAACATTTTTTACTTAGTATGGGATTTGTGAAATATTTATATTTGCTTCCACTGATAGAGATCATATCTTAAGTTTTTGGTGAAAGTTTTGCATAATTATTAGTAATGGATCTGGACCATATCCCTACCTTTCGTATGTATTACTAATGTGCCATAAATTAGTCTTTTAGATTAACCCAATTATTCAAAATATGATTTTTCATTTGAATAACTTCATTAAACAAAATGTAAGTAAGGCTTTTAAACACTTATAATGAAATATATTTAGAGGACTTAATATTTGAACCTTGTAGTTAATTTATTTAAAATTTTACATATGTAAAGTTTGAACTTCATATCCAATAATTTGGCTTCGAATTTTAACATAATTTTATATTTTTATCATTAATTTTTTAAGTTGAAATTTGATATCACTACTTGCGTTAATTTTGGATTTAAATTTCAAAAAAAAAAACTGATCGAAAAGGTAATTTTAACGTACGTTGTTTATTAATTTGTCAAGAAGTTAAAAAAAATTCACATTAATTTCTTCAGTTAAGTTTAAATTATTTTACTTTAGTTACGTTGGATATTCAATAACCTATAAATAGTTTACATAGTGTCTTGTCTAGAATACCAACTAAAAAAACATACTTCATTACATTCTTTCCATACAGTAAGAATAAGTCGGTAAATTCCAAGCATAAGAGAAATTATGGCTAAACTAAGCTCCCATGTTACTGCCCTATTCATTGTTGTAGCATTGGTGTGTGCGTTTGTTCCTGTATTTTCAGTCGAAGAAGCTGAAGCAAAAACATTATGGGACACTTGTCTGGTTAAAATCACTCCTAAGTGTGCATTGAATATAATAGCTGTTGTTTTTGGAAATGGAACCCTCATTGAGTCTTGTTGCCAAGATCTTGTCCAAGAAGGAAAAGTGTGTCACGATAATCTCATTAAATATATTGCTGACAGACCATCATTAATTGGCCGTGAAACACAATACTTGAAGAAGAGGGATGACGTGTGGAGTCATTGTGTCTCAATCTCTAAAACCGCTTAAAATATGTGTGTTTAATATTATTTTGATCGAATATATTGATATTTAAACTTGTAACAATTTTGTTACCAGCAAATTTATTTCTATGTATGTACTTTAATACAAAATAAATTAAAGCAATCACTCGTAAGACGAAGAAACATCTATTTTTTTCGATTTTAAAAAGAGAAAAATAACATATTTAAAATAATCCAAAAATTAAAAAGAAATTATAGCAAAAAAATATTGGTTGTTCTGTTTATGTTTTCATTTTCGGCTAAAATATAATCCAATCAAGGTATCAACTATTTTTTCTAATTATGAAAATAATTGTTTTTGTCAATATCAAGCAAAAATAATATTTAAATAATTTTTATATTTACGCTTTTATCTCAGAATTCCTTAAATCAAAACCTCCTAAAACTAACCAACACTTTTGGTTTCTTTCAAAATCTACGCAAAACTTAAATTCTAAACTAAAGAGAAAGTTCGAAAGGGTATGTGAAATCCGTTTATGTAGTGAATTGAATGTTTATCTTTATGAATTTCACTTAAATATAACTTTTAGAATCATGTAATAGGTGGGCTAAAAGTTTCTTAAACTCCAAATCCACAAGCAGGCTAGATTAACTTTGAGAATGTTGTCTTCTCAACCATTTAACTAGTTCAAGTTCAATCCATTGCTTCCTTTTTCAATGTTTTTAATTGACTTTCTTTATTTAGCTTTTAGTTTTTCAAAACATTTTTTTACTTAGTCTGGGATTTGTGAAATATTTATATTTGCGTCTACTGATAGAGATCATATCTTAAGTTTTTGGTGAAAGTTTTGCATAATTATTAGTAATGGATCTGGACCATATCCCTACCTTTCGTATGGATTAATAATGTGCCATAAATTAGTCTTTTAGATTAAACCAATTATTCAAAATATGATTTTTCATTTGAATAACTTCATTAAACAAAATGTAAGTAAGGCTTTTAAACACTTATAATGAAATATATTTAGAGGACTTAATATTTGAACCTTGTAGTTAATTTATTTAAAATTTTACATATGTAAAGTTTGAACTTCATATCCAATAATTTGGCTTCGAATTTTAACATAATTTTATATTTTTATCATTAATTTTTTAAGTTGAAATTTGATATCACTACTTGCGTTAATTTTGGATTTAAATTTCAAAAAAAAAACTGATCGAAAAGGTAAATTTTAACGTACGTTGTTTATTAATTTGTCAAGAAGTTAAAAAAAATTCACATTAATTTCTTCAGTTAAGTTTAAATTATTTTACTTTAGTTACGTTGGATATTCAATAACCTATAAATAGTTTACATAGTTTCTTGTCTGGAATACCAACTAAAAAAACATACTTCATTACATTCTTTCCATACAGTAAGAATAAGTCGGTAAATTCCAAGCATAAGAGAAATTATGGCTAAACTAAGCTCCCATGTTACTGCCCTATTCATTGTTGTAGCATTGGTGTGTGCGTTTGTTCCTGTATTTTCAGTCGAAGAAGCTGAAGCAAAAACATTATGGGACACTTGTCTGGTTAAAATCACTCCTAAGTGTGCATTGAATATAATAGCTGTTGTTTTTGGAAATGGAACCCTCATTGAGTCTTGTTGCCAAGATCTTGTCCAAGAAGGAAAAGTGTGTCACGATAATCTCATTAAATATATTGCTGACAGACCATCATTAATTGGCCGTGAAACACAATACTTGAAGAAGAGGGATGACGTGTGGAGTCATTGTGTCTCAATCTCTAAAACCGTTTAAAATATGTGTTTTTAATATTATTTTGATCGAATATATTGATATTAAAACTTGTAACAATTTTGTTACCACAAATTTATTTCTATGTATGTACTTTAATACAAAATAAATTAAAGCAATCACTCGTAAGACGAAGAAACATCTATTTTTTCGATTTTAAAAAGAGAAAAATAACATATTTAAAATAATCCAAAAATGAAAAAGAAATTATAGCAAAAAAATATTGGTTGTTCTGTTTATGTTTTCATTTTCAGCTAAAAATATAATCCAATCAAGGTATCAACTATTTTTGTCTAATTATGAAAATAATTTTTTTTGTCAATATCAAGCAAAAATAATAATTAAATAATTTTTATATTTACGCTTTTATCTCAGAATTCCTTAAATCAAAACCTCCTAAAACTAACCAACACTTTTGGTTTCTTTCAAAATCTACGCAAAACTTAAATTCTAAACTAAAGAGAAAGTTCGAAAGGGTATGTGAAATCCGTTTATGTAGTGAATTGAATGTTTATCTTTATGAATTTCACTTAAATATAACTTTTAGAATCATGTAATAGGTGGGCTAAAAGTTTCTTAAACTCCAAATCCACAAGCAGGCTAGATTAACTTTGAGAATGTTGTCTTCTCAACCATTTAACTAGTTCAAGTTCAATCCATTGCTTCCTTTTTCAATGTTTTTAATTGACTTTCTTTATTTAGCTTTTAGTTTTTCAAAACATTTTTTACTTAGTATGGGATTTGTGAAATATTTATATTTGCTTCCACTGATAGAGATCATATCTTAAGTTTTTGGTGAAAGTTTTGCATAATTATTAGTAATGGATCTGGACCATATCCCTACCTTTCGTATGTATTACTGATGTGCCATAAATTAGTCTTTTAGATTAACCCAATTATTCAAAATATGATTTTTCATTTGAATAACTTCATTAAACAAAATGTAAGTAAGGATTTTAAACACTTATAATGAAATATATTTAGAGGACTTAATATTTGAACCTTGTAGTTAATTTATTTAAAATTTTACATATGTAAAGTTTGAACTTCATATCCAATAATTTGGCTTCGAATTTTAACATAATTTTATATTTTTATCATTAATTTTTTAAGTTGAAATTTGATATCACTACTTGCGTTAATTTTGGATTTAAATTTCAAAAAAAAAACTGATCGAAAAGGTGAATTTTAACGTACGTTGTTTATTAATTTGTCAAGAAGTTAAAAAAAAATTCACATTAATTTCTTCAGTTAAGTTTAAATTATTTTACTTTAGTTATGTTGGATATTCAATAACCTATAAATAGTTTACATAGTGTCTTGTCTAGAATACCAACTAAAAAAACATACTCCATTACATTCTTTCCATATAGTAAGAATAAGTCGGTAAATTCCAAGCATAAAAGAAATTATGGCTAAACTAAGCTCCCATGTTACTGCCCTATTCATTGTTGTAGCATTGGTGTGTGCGTTTGTTCCTGTATTTTCAGTCGAAGAAGCTGAAGCAAAAACATTATGGGACACTTGTCTGGTTAAAATCACTCCTAAGTGTGCATTGAATATAATAGCTGTTGTTTTTGGAAATGGAACCCTCATTGAGTCTTGTTGCCAAGATCTTGTCCAAGAAGGAAAAGTGTGTCACGATAATCTCATTAAATATATTGCTGACAGACCATCATTAATTGGCCGTGAAACACAATACTTGAAGAAGAGGGATGACGTGTGGAGTCATTGTGTCTCAATCTCTAAAACCGCTTAAAATATGTGTGTTTAATATTATTTTGATCGAATATATTGATATTTAAACTTGTAACAATTTTGTTACCAGCAAATTTATTTCTATGTATGTACTTTAATACAAAATAAATTAAAGCAATCACTCGTAAGACGAAGAAACATCTATTTTTTCGATTTTAAAAAGAGAAAAATAACATATTTAAAATAATCCAAAAATTAAAAAGAAATTATAGCAAAAAAATATTGGTTGTTCTGTTTATGTTTTCATTTTCGGCTAAAATATAATCCAATCAAGGTATCAACTATTTTTTCTAATTATGAAAATAATTGTTTTTGTCAATATCAAGCAAAAATAATATTTAAATAATTTTTATATTTACGCTTTTATCTCAGAATTCCTTAAATCAAAACCTCCTAAAACTAACCAACACTTTTGGTTTCTTTCAAAATCTACGCAAAACTTAAATTCTAAACTAAAGAGAAAGTTCGAAAGGGTATGTGAAATCCGTTTATGTAGTGAATTGAATGTTTATCTTTATGAATTTCACTTAAATATAACTTTTAGAATCATGTAATAGGTGGGCTAAAAGTTTCTTAAACTCCAAATCCACAAGCAGGCTAGATTAACTTTGAGAATGTTGTCTTCTCAACCATTTAACTAGTTCAAGTTCAATCCATTGCTTCCTTTTTCAATGTTTTTAATTGACTTTCTTTATTTAGCTTTTAGTTTTTCAAAACATTTTTTTACTTAGTCTGGGATTTGTGAAATATTTATATTTGCGTCTACTGATAGAGATCATATCTTAAGTTTTTGGTGAAAGTTTTGCATAATTATTAGTAATGGATCTGGACCATATCCCTACCTTTCGTATGGATTAATAATGTGCCATAAATTAGTCTTTTAGATTAAACCAATTATTCAAAATATGATTTTTCATTTGAATAACTTCATTAAACAAAATGTAAGTAAGGCTTTTAAACACTTATAATGAAATATATTTAGAGGACTTAATATTTGAACCTTGTAGTTAATTTATTTAAAATTTTACATATGTAAAGTTTGAACTTCATATCCAATAATTTGGCTTCGAATTTTAACATAATTTTATATTTTTATCATTAATTTTTTAAGTTGAAATTTGATATCACTACTTGCGTTAATTTTGGATTTAAATTTCAAAAAAAAAACTGATCGAAAAGGTAAATTTTAACGTACGTTGTTTATTAATTTGTCAAGAAGTTAAAAAAAATTCACATTAATTTCTTCAGTTAAGTTTAAATTATTTTACTTTAGTTACGTTGGATATTCAATAACCTATAAATAGTTTACATAGTTTCTTGTCTGGAATACCAACTAAAAAAACATACTTCATTACATTCTTTCCATACAGTAAGAATAAGTCGGTAAATTCCAAGCATAAGAGAAATTATGGCTAAACTAAGCTCCCATGTTACTGCCCTATTCATTGTTGTAGCATTGGTGTGTGCGTTTGTTCCTGTATTTTCAGTCGAAGAAGCTGAAGCAAAAACATTATGGGACACTTGTCTGGTTAAAATCACTCCTAAGTGTGCATTGAATATAATAGCTGTTGTTTTTGGAAATGGAACCCTCATTGAGTCTTGTTGCCAAGATCTTGTCCAAGAAGGAAAAGTGTGTCACGATAATCTCATTAAATATATTGCTGACAGACCATCATTAATTGGCCGTGAAACACAATACTTGAAGAAGAGGGATGACGTGTGGAGTCATTGTGTCTCAATCTCTAAAACCGTTTAAAATATGTGTTTTTAATATTATTTTGATCGAATATATTGATATTAAAACTTGTAACAATTTTGTTACCACAAATTTATTTCTATGTATGTACTTTAATACAAAATAAATTAAAGCAATCACTCGTAAGACGAAGAAACATCTATTTTTTCGATTTTAAAAAGAGAAAAATAACATATTTAAAATAATCCAAAAATGAAAAAGAAATTATAGCAAAAAAATATTGGTTGTTCTGTTTATGTTTTCATTTTCAGCTAAAAATATAATCCAATCAAGGTATCAACTATTTTTGTCTAATTATGAAAATAATTTTTTTTGTCAATATCAAGCAAAAATAATAATTAAATAATTTTTATATTTACGCTTTTATCTCAGAATTCCTTAAATCAAAACCTCCTAAAACTAACCAACACTTTTGGTTTCTTTCAAAATCTACGCAAAACTTAAATTCTAAACTAAAGAGAAAGTTCGAAAGGGTATGTGAAATCCGTTTATGTAGTGAATTGAATGTTTATCTTTATGAATTTCACTTAAATATAACTTTTAGAATCATGTAATAGGTGGGCTAAAAGTTTCTTAGACTCCAAATCCACAAGCAGGCTAGATTAACTTTGAGAATGTTGTCTTCTCAACCGTTTAACTAGTTCAAGTTCAATCCATTGCTTCCTTTTTCAAAGTTTTTAATTGACTTTCTTTATTTAGCTTTTAGTTTTTCAAAACATTTTTTACTTAGTATGGGATTTGTGAAATATTTATATTTGCTTCCACTGATAGAGATCATATCTTAAGTTTTTGGTGAAAGTTTTGCATAATTATTAGTAATGGATCTGGACCATATCCCTACCTTTCGTATGTATTACTTATGTGCCATAAATTAGTCTTTTAGATTCAACCAATTATTCAATATATGATTTTTCATTTGAATAACATCATTAAACAAAAGTAAGTAAGGCTTTTAAACACTTATAATGAAATATATTTAGAGGACTTAATATTTGAACCTTGTAGTTAATTTATTTAAAATTTTACATATGTAAAGTTTGAACTTCATATCCAATAATTTGGTTTCGAATTTTAACATAATTTTATATTTTTATCATTAATTTTTTAAGTTGAAATTTTATATCACTACTTGCGTTAATTTTGGATTTAAATTTCAAAAAAAAAACTTACGTTGTTTAACGTAAATTTTGGGTCGAAAAGGTAAATTTTAACGTACGTTGTTTATTAATTTTTCAAGAAGTTAAAAAAAATTCACATTAATTTCTTCATTTAAGTTTAAATTATTTTACTTTAGTTACGTTGGATATTCAATAACCTTATAAATAGTTTACATAGCTTCTTGTCTAGAATACCAACTAAAAACATACTTCATTACATTCTTTCCGTACAGTAAGAATAAGTCGGTAAATTCCAAGCATAAGAGAAATTATGGCTAAACTAAGCTCCCATGTTACTACGCTATTCATTGTTGTAGCATTGGTGTGTGCGTTTGTTCCTGTATTTTCAGTCGAAGAAGCTGAAGCAAAAATATTATGGGACACTTGTCTGGTTAAAATCACTCCTAAGTGTGCATTGAATATAATAGCTGTAGTTTTTGGAAATGGAACCCTCATTTAGTCTTGTTGCCAAGATCTTGTCCAAGAAGGAAAAGTTTGTCACGATAATCTCATTAAATATATTGCTGACAGACCATCATTAATTGGCCGTGAAACACAATACTTGAAGAAGAGGGATGACGTGTGGAGTCATTGTGTCTCAATCTCTAAAACCGCTTAAAATATGTGTTTTAATATTATTTTGATCGAATATATTGATATTTAAACTTGTAACAATTTTGTTACCATAAATTTATTTATATGTATGTACTTTAATACAAAATAAATTAAAGCAATCTCTCGTAAGACGAAGAAACATCTATTCTTTCGATTTTAAAAAGAGAAAAATAACATATTTATAATAATCCTAAAATGAAAAAGAAATAATAGCAAAAAAATATTGGTAGTTCTATTTATGTTTTAATTCTCGGCTAAAAATAGAATCCAATCAAGGTATCAACTATTTTTTTCTAGTTATGAAAAGAATTTGTTTTGTCAATTTCAAGTAAAATTAATAATTAAACAATTTTTATATATACGCTTTTATCTCAAAATTCCTTAAATCAAAACCTCCTAAAACACAAAACTTAAATCTAAACTAAAGAGAAAGTTCGAAAGGGTATGTGAAATCCGTTTATGTAGTGAATTTAATGTTTATCTTTATGAATTTGACATAAATTTAACTTTTAGAATCATGTAATAGGTGGGGTAAAAGTTTCTTAGACTCGAAACCCACAAGCAGGCTAGGTTAACTTTGAGAATGTTGTCTTCTCAACCGTTTAACTAGTTCAAGTTCAATCCATTGCTTCCTTTTTCAAAGTTTTTAATTGACTTTCTTTATTTAGCTTTTAGTTTTTCAAAACATTTTTTACTTAGTATGGGATTTGTGAAATATTTATATTTGCTTCCACTGATAGAGATCATATCTTAAGTTTTTGGTGAAAGTTTTGCATAATTATTAGTAATGGATCTGGACCATATCCCTACCTTTCGAATGTATTACTAATGTTCCATATATTAGTCTTTTAGATTAAACCAATTATTCAAAATATGATTTTTCATTTGAATAACATCATTAATCAAAATGTGAGTAAGGCTTTTAAACACTTATAATGAATTATATTTAGAGGACTTAATATTTGAACCTTGTAGTTACTTTATTTAAAATTTTACATACGTAAAGTTTGAACTTCATATCCAATAATTTGGCTTCAAATTTTAACATAATTTTATATTTTTATCATTAAATTTTTAAGTTGATACTTGATATCACTACTTGCGTTAATTTTGGATTTAAATTTAAAAAAACTGATTAAAAAAATAAATTTTAACGTACGTTGTTTATTAATTTGTTAAGAAGTTAAAAATTCACATTAATTTCTTCAGTTAATTTTAAATTATTTTAATTTAGTTACGTTGGATATTCGATAACCTATAAATAGTTTACATAGCTTCTTGTCTAGAATACCAACTAAAAACATACTTCATTACATTCTTTCCGTACAGTAAGAATAAGTCGGTAAATTCCAAGCATAAGAGAAATTATGGCTAAACTAAGCTCCCATGTTACTGCGCTATTCATTGTTGTAGCATTGGTGTGTGCGTTTGTTCCTGTATTTTCAGTCGAAGAAGCTGAAGCAAAAATATTATGGGACACTTGTCTGGTTAAAATCACTCCTAAGTGTGCATTGAATATAATCGCTGTTGTTTTTGGAAATGGAACCCTCATTGAGTCTTGTTGCCAAGATCTTGTCCAAGAAGGAAAAGTGTGTCACGATAATCTCATTAAATATATTGCTGACAGACCATCATTAATTGGCCGTGAAACACAATACTTGAAGTTGTGCTTATAACTACGTGAACTTAACTAAATTTTGAATTTCCTACACGAACATTCCAAATCCGGTCAAAACCATCAAATCGACAAACGGTGTTAGTATTCCGTTAACTGATGCTGACTAGGATGCCACGTAAGCGTTTCACTTAAATTATAAAAAAAATCAATGGGACGAGATTCGAACCCAGGACCCTTGCTAAGGGCTAGGCTCAATACCAGTTATGCTATCACAATTTTCATTGTACATGTAACAGACGCAGATATATATATAACGCATACAGATCTCAAAAACAAATATGTTCAATTTTACTCAACTCATATTATCCATCCAATTCATCGTTTCCGAATCAATTTAATGTAAAATTGATCGTAAAAAAACGAAAAGAAAAAAACAAAGTAATATTAGCAAACGAACCAAATTAATTTAAGAAACCCTAAAAAAGAAAAAGAAGTAAAGAAATATCATTTTGTTCTTCGGCGACTCAATTAATAACTTGAAAGTAAACCCAGAATTTACCCACAAAATTAGATGAGAAAGCCCAGAAAATAGAGATTGCGGCGGAATTGATTAAGGAGTTGATGATGGTTTGAGAACAAATTGGTGAAGGAGTCTAAGAGACAAATTAGGTGAATTTCAGAAATCTAATTCAAAATTATGAAGGAGATTGTTTTCAAATTCAAAATCATCATTCGTTGGAGAGATGAATCTTCTATATGACAGAAGAAGAATGAAACAATGCTTAAATTGAACGTAGGTGAATGGAAGACAGAAGACAAATTGACCTTTTTTGTTTGGGTATATATATATATATATATATATATATATACATGTTATAATGTACGACGAAAATTGTGTTAGCATAAATGGTTATGAGCTTACTTATCCTTAGCAAAGGTCATGGGTTCAAATCCCGTCCCATGATTTTTTTTTATAATTTAAATGTAACGACGCTTACGTGGCATCCTAGTCAGCATCAGTTAACGGAATACTTAACACCGTTTGTCGATTTGATGGTTTTGACTGGATTTGGAATGTTCGTGTAGGAAATTCAAAATTTAGTTAAGTTCACGTAGTTATAAGCACAACTCAAAGTTATGTGTATGAATCCGATAAAGTAACTAAGTTTGGGGGGGAATTGGCCGTTTTCCCAAGAGGGATGTCGTGTGGAGTCATTGTGTCTCAATCTCTAAAACCGCTTAAAATATGTGTTTTTAATATTATTTTGATCGAATATATTGATATTTAAACTTGTAACAATTTTGTTACCATAAATTTATTTCTATGTATGTACTTTAATACAAAATAAATTAAAGCAATCTCTCGTAAGACGAAGAAACATCTATTCTTTTGATTTTAAAAAGAGAAAAATAACATATTTAAAATAATCCAAAAATTAAAAGAAATAATAGGAAAAAAATATTGGTAGTTCTGTTTATGTTTTAATTTTCGGCTAAAAATATTATCCAATCAAGGTATCAACTTTTTTTTTCTAATTATGAAACGAATTTTTTTTCCCAATTTCAAGCAAAAATAATAATTAAACAATTTTTATATTTACGCTTTTATCTCAAAATTCCTTAAATCAAAACCTCCTAAAACTAACCAACACTTTGTTTTTTTCTTTCAAAATCTACATCAAACTTAAATTCTAAACTAAAGCGAAAGTTCGAAAAGGTGTGTGAAATCCGTTTATGTAGTAAATTGAATTTGATATAAATATTACTTTTAGAGTCATGTAATAGTTGTGGTAAAAGTTGCTTAGACTCCAAACCCACAAGTAGACTAGGTTAACATTGAGAATGTTGTCCACTCAACCATTTAACTATGTCAAGTTCAATCCATTGCTTCATTTTTCAAGGTTTTGAATAGATTTTCTTTATTTACCTTTAGTTTTTCCAAAAATTTTACTTAGTATGGGATCCATGAAATATTTTTTTGCGTCCATTGATAGATATCGTATCTTAAGTTTTTGGTGGAAGTTTGCATAATTATTAGTTATGGATCTAGACCATATCCCTACCTTTCGAATATATTACTCAAGTGCCATTTATTAGTCTTTTACATTAAACAAATTGTTCAAAATTTGATTTTTCATTTAAATAACTTCATTAAACAAAATGTGAGTAAGGCTTTTAAACACTCGTAATGAAATATATTTAGAGGACTTAATATTTGAACATTGTAGTTATTTGATTTAAAATCTTATACATGTAGAGTTTGAACTTCATACCCAATAATTTGGCTTCTATATTGACATAATTTTAAATTTAATCATTAATTTTTTAAGTTGAACTTGATATCACTACTTGCATTAATTTTGGATTTAAATTTCAAAAAAACTGATCGAAAAGATAAATTTTAACGTATGTTATTTATTAATTTGTCAAGAAGTTAAAATACTCACATGAATTTCTTAAGTTAGTTTTATAATATTTTATTTTAGTTACGTTGGATATTCAATAACCTATAAATAGTTTAGATAGCTTCTTTTCTAGAATACCAAAATAAAAAAAACATACTTCATTACATTATTTTTTATTTTTTATTTTTTATTTTTTTTGGGGTAAAATTCATTACATTCTTTTATACAGTAAGAATAAGTTGGTTTTAATTTCGGAAGACAACAAAAAGAAAAGTAAGAATTAGTTGGTAAATTCCAAGCACATGAAAAAATTTGGCTAAACTAAGCTCCCATGTAACTGCGCTATTCATTGTTGTAACATTGGTGTGTGCGTTTCTTCCTGTATTTT
>LR999452.1:4235602-4260846 GCA_905216605.1 Arabidopsis arenosa
AAAAAAACAGTACTTTAGCTTTTGGGATCGGTTGCGGGTTCTAGTTCTTATACCCAAGCAAAAACAAAGATCTAGTCATATTGACTCCAAAAACAAGACCAAGCTTCTTAGTGCTTCTCAAATCTTTGTGGGTGTGGCCGAAGTCCTATGAGTTTTCGGTTTTGGAGCTTCTAAACGAAAAACACTACTTTAGCTTTTGGGATCCGGTTGCGGTTCTAGTTCTTATACCCAATCATAAACACGAGATCTAGTCATATTTGACTCCAAAACACTAACCAAGCTTCTTATTGCTTCTCAAATCTTTGTGGGTGTGGCCGAAGTCCTATGAGTTTTCGGTTTTGGAGCTTCTAAACGGAAAAACAGTACTTTAGCTTTTGGGATCCGGTTGCGGTTCTAGTTCTTATACCCAATCATAAACACGAGATCTAGTCATATTTGACTCCAAAAACACTAACCAAGCTTCTTATTGCTTCTCAAATCTTTGTGGGTGTGGCCGAAGTCCTATGAGTTTTCGGTTTTGGAGCTTCTAAACAGAAAAACAGTACTTTAGCTTTTGGGATCCGGTTGCGGTTCTAGTTCTTATACCCAATCATAAACACAAGATCTAGTCATATTTGACTCCAAAAACACTAACCAAGCTTCTTATTGCTTCTCAAATCTTTGTGGGTGTGGCCGAAGTCCTATGAGTTTTCGGTTTTGGAGCTTCTAAACGGAAAAACACTACTTTAGCTTTTGGGATCCGGTTGCGGTTCTAGTTCTTATACCCAATCATAAACACAAGATCTAGTCATATTTGACTCCAAAAACACTAACCAAGCTTCTTATTGCTTCTCAAATCTTTGTGGGTGTGGCCGAAGTCCTATGAGTTTTCGGTTTTGGAGCTTCTAAACGGAAAAACAGTACTTTAGCTTTTGGGATCCGGTTGCGGTTCTAGTTCTTATACCCAATCATAAACACGAGATCTAGTCATATTTGACTCCAAAAACACTAACCAAGCTTCTTATTGCTTCTCAAATCTTTGTGGGTGTGGCCGAAGTCCTATGAGTTTTCGGTTTTGGAGCTTCTAAACAGAAAAACAGTACTTTAGCTTTTGGGATCCGGTTGCGGTTCTAGTTCTTATACCCAATCATAAACACGAGATCTAGTCATATTTGACTCCAAAAACACTAACCAAGCTTCTTATTGCTTCTCAAATCTTTGTGGGTGTGGCCGAAGTCCTATGAGTTTTCGGTTTTGGAGCTTCTAAACAGAAAAACAGTACTTTAGCTTTTGGGATCCGGTTGCGGTTCTAGTTCTTATACCCAATCATAAACACGAGATCTAGTCATATTTGACTCCAAAAACACTAACCAAGCTTCTTATTGCTTCTCAAATCTTTGTGGGTGTGGCCGAAGTCCTATGAGTTTTCGGTTTTGGAGCTTCTAAACGAAAAAACAGTACTTTAGCTTTTGGGATCCGGTTGCGGTTCTAGTTCTTATACCCAATCATAAACACGAGATCTAGTCATATTTGACTCCAAAAACACTAACCAAGCTTCTTATTGCTTCTCAAATCTTTGTGGGTGTGGCCGAAGTCCTATGAGTTTTCGGTTTTGGAGCTTCTAAACAGAAAAACAGTACTTTAGCTTTTGGGATCCGGTTGCGGTTCTAGTTCTTATACCCAATCATAAACACGAGATCTAGTCATATTTGACTCCAAAAACACTAACCAAGCTTCTTATTGCTTCTCAAATCTTTGTGGGTGTGGCCGAAGTCCTATGAGTTTTCGGTTTTGGAGCTTCTAAACGGAAAAACAGTACTTTAGCTTTTGGGATCCGGTTGCGGTTCTAGTTCTTATACCCAATCATAAACACGAGATCTAGTCATATTTGACTCCAAAAACACTAACCAAGCTTCTTATTGCTTCTCAAATCTTTGTGGGTGTGGCCGAAGTCCTATGAGTTTTCGGTTTTGGAGCTTCTAAACGGAAAAACAGTACTTTAGCTTTTGGGATCCGGTTGCGGTTCTAGTTCTTATACCCAATCATAAACACGAGATCTAGTCATATTTGACTCCAAAAACACTAACCAAGCTTCTTATTGCTTCTCAAATCTTTGTGGGTGTGGCCGAAGTCCTATGAGTTTTCGGTTTTGGAGCTTCTAAACGGAAAAACAGTACTTTAGCTTTTGGGATCCGGTTGCGGTTCTAGTTCTTATACCCAATCATAAACACGAGATCTAGTCATATTTGACTCCAAAAACACTAACCAAGCTTCTTATTGCTTCTCAAATCTTTGTGGGTGTGGCCGAAGTCCTATGAGTTTTCGGTTTTGGAGCTTCTAAACAGGAAAAACAGTACTTTAGCTTTTGGGATCCGGTTGCGGTTCTAGTTCTTATACCCAATCATAAACACGAGATCTAGTCATATTTGACTCCAAAAACACTAACCAAGCTTCTTATTGCTTCTCAAATCTTTGTGGGTGTGGCCGAAGTCCTATGAGTTTTCGGTTTTGGAGCTTCTAAACGGAAAAACAGTACTTTAGCTTTTGGGATCCGGTTGCGGTTCTAGTTCTTATACCCAATCATAAACACGAGATCTAGTCATATTTGACTCCAAAAACACTAACCAAGCTTCTTATTGCTTCTCAAATCTTTGTGGGTGTGGCCGAAGTCCTATGAGTTTTCGGTTTTGGAGCTTCTAAACAGAAAAACAGTACTTTAGCTTTTGGGATCCGGTTGCGGTTCTAGTTCTTATACCCAATCATAAACACGAGATCTAGTCATATTTGACTCCAAAAACACTAACCAAGCTTCTTATTGCTTCTCAAATCTTTGTGGGTGTGGCCGAAGTCCTATGAGTTTTCGGTTTTGGAGCTTCTAAACAGAAAAACAGTACTTTAGCTTTTGGGATCCGGTTGCGGTTCTAGTTCTTATACCCAATCATAAACACAAGATCTAGTCATATTTGACTCCAAAAACACTAACCAAGCTTCTTATTGCTTCTCAAATCTTTGTGGGTGTGGCCGAAGTCCTATGAGTTTTCGGTTTTGGAGCTTCTAAACGGAAAAACAGTACTTTAGCTTTTGGGATCCGGTTGCGGTTCTAGTTCTTATACCCAATCATAAACACGAGATCTAGTCATATTTGACTCCAAAAACACTAACCAAGCTTCTTATTGCTTCTCAAATCTTTGTGGGTGTGGCCGAAGTCCTATGAGTTTTCGGTTTTGGAGCTTCTAAACAGAAAAACAGTACTTTAGCTTTTGGGATCCGGTTGCGGTTCTAGTTCTTATACCCAATCATAAACACGAGATCTAGTCATATTTGACTCCAAAAACACTAACCAAGCTTCTTATTGCTTCTCAAATCTTTGTGGGTGTGGCCGAAGTCCTATGAGTTTTCGGTTTTGGAGCTTCTAAACAGAAAAACAGTACTTTAGCTTTTGGGATCCGGTTGCGGTTCTAGTTCTTATACCCAATCATAAACACGAGATCTAGTCATATTTGACTCCAAAAACACTAACCAAGCTTCTTATTGCTTCTCAAATCTTTGTGGGTGTGGCCGAAGTCCTATGAGTTTTCGGTTTTGGAGCTTCTAAACAGAAAAACACTACTTTAGCTTTTGGGATCCGGTTGCGGTTCTAGTTCTTATACCCAATCATAAACACGAGATCTAGTCATATTTGACTCCAAAAACACTAACCAAGCTTCTTATTGCTTCTCAAATCTTTGTGGGTGTGGCCGAAGTCCTATGAGTTTTCGGTTTTGGAGCTTCTAAACGGAAAAACAGTACTTTAGCTTTTGGGATCCGGTTGCGGTTCTAGTTCTTATACCCAATCATAAACACGAGATCTAGTCATATTTGACTCCAAAAACACTAACCAAGCTTCTTATTGCTTCTCAAATCTTTGTGGGTGTGGCCGAAGTCCTATGAGTTTTCGGTTTTGGAGCTTCTAAACAGAAAAACAGTACTTTAGCTTTTGGGATCCGGTTGCGGTTCTAGTTCTTATACCCAATCATAAACACGAGATCTAGTCATATTTGACTCCAAAAACACTAACCAAGCTTCTTATTGCTTCTCAAATCTTTGTGGGTGTGGCCGAAGTCCTATGAGTTTTCGGTTTTGGAGCTTCTAAACAGAAAAACAGTACTTTAGCTTTTGGGATCCGGTTGCGGTTCTAGTTCTTATACCCAATCATAAACACGAGATCTAGTCATATTTGACTCCAAAAACACTAACCAAGCTTCTTATTGCTTCTCAAATCTTTGTGGGTGTGGCCGAAGTCCTATGAGTTTTCGGTTTTGGAGCTTCTAAACAGAAAAACAGTACTTTAGCTTTTGGGATCCGGTTGCGGTTCTAGTTCTTATACCCAATCATAAACACGAGATCTAGTCATATTTGACTCCAAAAACACTAACCAAGCTTCTTATTGCTTCTCAAATCTTTGTGGGTGTGGCCGAAGTCCTATGAGTTTTCGGTTTTGGAGCTTCTAAACAGAAAAACAGTACTTTAGCTTTTGGGATCCGGTTGCGGTTCTAGTTCTTATACCCAATCATAAACACGAGATCTAGTCATATTTGACTCCAAAAACACTAACCAAGCTTCTTATTGCTTCTCAAATCTTTGTGGGTGTGGCCGAAGTCCTATGAGTTTTCGGTTTTGGAGCTTCTAAACAGAAAAACAGTACTTTAGCTTTTGGGATCCGGTTGCGGTTCTAGTTCTTATACCCAATCATAAACACGAGATCTAGTCATATTTGACTCCAAAAACACTAACCAAGCTTCTTATTGCTTCTCAAATCTTTGTGGGTGTGGCCGAAGTCCTATGAGTTTTCGGTTTTGGAGCTTCTAAACGGAAAAACAGTACTTTAGCTTTTGGGATCCGGTTGCGGTTCTAGTTCTTATACCCAATCATAAACACGAGATCTAGTCATATTTGACTCCAAAAACACTAACCAAGCTTCTTATTGCTTCTCAAATCTTTGTGGGTGTGGCCGAAGTCCTATGAGTTTTCGGTTTTGGAGCTTCTAAACGGAAAAACAGTACTTTAGCTTTTGGGATCCGGTTGCGGTTCTAGTTCTTATACCCAATCATAAACACGAGATCTAGTCATATTTGACTCCAAAAACACTAACCAAGCTTCTTATTGCTTCTCAAATCTTTGTGGGTGTGGCCGAAGTCCTATGAGTTTTCGGTTTTGGAGCTTCTAAACAGAAAAACAGTACTTTAGCTTTTGGGATCCGGTTGCGGTTCTAGTTCTTATACCCAATCATAAACACGAGATCTAGTCATATTTGACTCCAAAAACACTAACCAAGCTTCTTATTGCTTCTCAAATCTTTGTGGGTGTGGCCGAAGTCCTATGAGTTTTCGGTTTTGGAGCTTCTAAACAGAAAAACAGTACTTTAGCTTTTGGGATCCGGTTGCGGTTCTAGTTCTTATACCCAATCATAAACACGAGATCTAGTCATATTTGACTCCAAAAACACTAACCAAGCTTCTTATTGCTTCTCAAATCTTTGTGGGTGTGGCCGAAGTCCTATGAGTTTTCGGTTTTGGAGCTTCTAAACAGAAAAACAGTACTTTAGCTTTTGGGATCCGGTTGCGGTTCTAGTTCTTATACCCAATCATAAACACGAGATCTAGTCATATTTGACTCCAAAAACACTAACCAAGCTTCTTATTGCTTCTCAAATCTTTGTGGGTGTGGCCGAAGTCCTATGAGTTTTCGGTTTTGGAGCTTCTAAACAGAAAAACAGTACTTTAGCTTTTGGGATCCGGTTGCGGTTCTAGTTCTTATACCCAATCATAAACACGAGATCTAGTCATATTTGACTCCAAAAACACTAACCAAGCTTCTTATTGCTTCTCAAATCTTTGTGGGTGTGGCCGAAGTCCTATGAGTTTTCGGTTTTGGAGCTTCTAAACGGAAAAACAGTACTTTAGCTTTTGGGATCCGGTTGCGGTTCTAGTTCTTATACCCAATCATAAACACAAGATCTAGTCATATTTGACTCCAAAAACACTAACCAAGCTTCTTATTGCTTCTCAAATCTTTGTGGGTGTGGCCGAAGTCCTATGAGTTTTCGGTTTTGGAGCTTCTAAACGGAAAAACAGTACTTTAGCTTTTGGGATCCGGTTGCGGTTCTAGTTCTTATACCCAATCATAAACACGAGATCTAGTCATATTTGACTCCAAAAACACTAACCAAGCTTCTTATTGCTTCTCAAATCTTTGTGGGTGTGGCCGAAGTCCTATGAGTTTTCGGTTTTGGAGCTTCTAATACGAAAAACAGTACTTTAGCTTTTGGGATCCGGTTGCGGTTCTAGTTCTTATACCCAATCATAAACACGAGATCTAGTCATATTTGACTCCAAAAACACTAACCAAGCTTCTTATTGCTTCTCAAATCTTTGTGGGTGTGGCCGAAGTCCTATGAGTTTTCGGTTTTGGAGCTTCTAAACAGAAAAACAGTACTTTAGCTTTTGGGATCCGGTTGCGGTTCTAGTTCTTATACCCAATCATAAACACGAGATCTAGTCATATTTGACTCCAAAAACACTAACCAAGCTTCTTATTGCTTCTCAAATCTTTGTGGGTGTGGCCGAAGTCCTATGAGTTTTCGGTTTTGGAGCTTCTAAACAGAAAAACAGTACTTTAGCTTTTGGGATCCGGTTTGCGGTTCTAGTTCTTATACCCAATCATAAACACAAGATCTAGTCATATTTGACTCCAAAAACACTAACCAAGCTTCTTATTGCTTCTCAAATCTTTGTGGGTGTGGCCGAAGTCCTATGAGTTTTCGGTTTTGGAGCTTCTAATCGGAAAAACAGTACTTAGCTTTTGGGATCCGGTTGCGGTTCTAGTTCTTATACCCAATCATAAACACGAGATCTAGTCATATTTGACTCCAAAAACACTAACCAAGCTTCTTATTGCTTCTCAAATCTTTGTGGGTGTGGCCGAAGTCCTATGAGTTTTCGGTTTTGGAGCTTCTAATCAGAAAAACAGTACTTTAGCTTTTGGGATCCGGTTGCGGTTCTAGTTCTTATACCCAATCATAAACACGAGATCTAGTCATATTTGACTCAAAAACACTAACCAAGCTTCTTATTGCTTCTCAAATCTTTGTGGGTGTGGTCGAAGTCCTATGAGTTTTTGGTTTTGGAGCTTCCAAACATAAAAACAGTACTTTAGCTTTTGGGATCCGGTTGCGGTTCTAGTTCTTATACCCTATCATAAACACGAGATCTAGTCATATTTGACTCAAAAACCACTAACCAAGCTTCTTATTGCTTCTCAAATCTTTGTGGGTGTGGCCGAAGTCCTATGAGTTTTCGGTTTTGGAGCTTCTAAACGGAAAAACAGTACTTTACACTACAGGAAATGTGGGTATTAATAGCGGCCGAAAAACGCAATTATTCATCTACCATAGCGTTTCCTTAAGCGCTCTGACATCGCCCGTTATAGAAAGTCGGACACTTTTGATAGCGGTTTTTTTGTTGTGCAATAGTTAAGTATACAACGATAGCGTTGTCTTTTGTGCAATTGTTAATGTTTATAATAGCGTGATAAAGCTGTTATTAAAACTCGTTAATTAGATTTTACCTATAGCAAAGATAGCATCTGTTTTGTGTTATTAGTTTGTTTTTAAATTATTCAAAATAATAAATAATTACGAATTATATTTTAATTTAAATATAATATTTGTAAAAAAAAATAAATTTCGAATATTTGTAAAAAAAAAAAATACCATTAAAATGTTTAATAACCCATTTCAATTTTCATTGTTTACAAAAACCACAAACATACCTATCAATCTACCACTAACAAGCCTTCACAATCATCCCTAACATAAACACTATCATCATCAAAAGCTTCATCATCCAAATCATCGACTTCTTGTACAGGCAAAGGTGCACCACCTAAATCCTTTTCTGTTTCCAATTCATGATAGCCTCTAGGTGGTGCTCTCATAACAACATACCAATTTGAATTATCATCTTCCCTAGAATAGAAAACCTGTTTTGCTTGAGAAGGTAGAATGAATGGATCTTTCAAATAGGCTGTTTGGTTCATATGAAGGTTAACAAGAGTGAAACCATCTTCCTCCTTCACACCATTCCCTGTGTTGGCCCAATTGCATCTAAACAGCGGCACTTTGAACATGTCATAGTCCATAAGTAAAATCTCCTTTATCACTCCATAATATGTAAGCACATTAGCGACTTGTCTCATATCTCGAGCACTTGATCTACACATGCTAAATGCTTCATAAGTTATGCCACTGTTTTGTGTCTTCCGCTTAACCGCATCTGTATGAAACCGTTGCCCATTAACGATAAATCCTTTATGTGCTAAAGCAACATTTCTGGGTCCAAATGCCAACCACCTTATCTCCTTAGAATGACTATTTCTTGAGTCTGAATGAATCTGCAACAGCAAAACATGATCAGGAAGCTAACAATTAATCTGTGCCAAGAAAACCAGACATCAAGCTACAAGCTAAGCTAACCAGTCATTAAGCAAAACATGATCAGGAAGCTAACAATTAATCTGTGCCAAGAAAACCAGACATCAAGCTACAAGCTAAGCTAACCAGTCATTAAGCAAAACATGATCATGAAGCTAACAATTAATCTGTGCCAAGAAAACCAGACATCAAGCTACAAGCTAAGCTAACCAGTCATTAAGCAAAACATGATCATGAAGCTAACAATTCTGTGCCAAGAAAACCAGACATCAAGCTACAAGCTAAGCTAACCAGTCATTAAGCAAAACATGATCATGAAGCTAACAATTCTGTGCCAAGAAAACCAGACATCAAGCTAACCAGTCAATTTAACAAGCTGTATAACAAATAATCAAGAAGACAAGTTGCAGCTGTAAACCTTTTTTTTAAGCCATTGTGCAAACTGCTCAGTATGGTTTTTCCATAACAAAGTTTCACTTTTAGCACATCGAGCATCATTAGCTTGTAATTCTTCCAAATGCATCCTGATTTTACATTAAACAACAGTCTTGAGAATGAAATTATAATCATAATTAGTAGATGAGACATAAAGGGTAACCTCTTACTCGACATAAGGATCCAAAGATGCCATGTTCATTAGCACATAGCGATGTGCATTGTCTCTATCTTTATCTGATAGGGTAACTTCTATACCCTTCTGCAGAGGTCGACCTTCAACCACGCTTCTATCAGCCTCAATATCTTCATTGCGATTAACTGTTTCTTGAACTGGTACTGAATCTTTAAGGAACTCTAAACAAAATGCAACGCATTCTCCAGCTAAATACCCCTCAGCCATACATGCTTCTGGCCTTGCATGATTCTTAACAAAAGCCTTAAGTGTTTTCATGTACCTATAACTCAGTCAAGAAATGAATATTAGTCCAATATCATTGCAGTAAATACATATATTGAATCAAATGAGTACATATATCAAACCTTTCAAATGGATACATCCAGCGAAAGTGTACTGGTCCTCCCAAACGTGCTTCTTTTGATAGATGTATTGGAAGGTGGAACATGATATCAAAAAGGGATGGAGGGAAGAAGCGCTCCAGTTGACACATTGTTTCCACAAACTCTGTCTCCATTGTCATAAGTTTCTCCGGGTCGATGATGCGCTGACACAACCTGTTGAAGTAACTGCATAATCTATTTATGGCAATCCTAGGACCCTTATGTAACAACCCTCTTAATGCAGCTGGTAACAAGTTCTGTACTAGGACATGATGATCATGCGACTTTAAACTACCTATATTTGGAGGGGTAACTGAAACACTATTTGCAATATTACCACAATAACCATCAGGACCTCTAAACTTAGATAATCTTTGGCAGAAAATTGTCTTCTCTTTCTTGGATAACCAATAGGCTGCTGGAGGTAAGTATGTTTTCTTTCCCCGGACCTCTGTGTGCAAGTGATTTCTGATTCCAATATCTTCTAAGTCTTTTCTTGCTTTCAAACCATCTTTTGACTTAGCACTTTGCATCAAGATAGACAATATAGCATCTGAGACGTTCTTTTCTACGTGCATAACATCAATATTGTGACGAACAAGCAAATCCTAACACATTAAATAAGAAACTGTTAGGCTTATTCAGATCCAACAATAAGAGAATATAGTTCAAATAGTTTACATTACCTTCCAGTAAGGTAGTTCAAAGAATATTGATCTCTTCTTCCACCGCCATATATCATTTGATTCTTCATACTCTTCTTCTTCAACCACCTCATCTTGATCCAACTCAGTTCTTTTTCTTTTACTTTCCTTATCTAGAGGTTTTCCAAAATCATTCCTAAAAGCTTGTAGTGTCTCATATATTTCAGAGCCAGTTTGTATCCTATTGGCAGTCCCTTCCTCAACAGTGTTGTCAAACCAAGCTTTTTTATATCTGTAACGATGGCCAGGCGGTAGTCTCTTTCTATTCCCCATATAGACAAACTTACGGCTAAACTTAAGCCATCTGGAAGGTGTATGCTTTCCACATACATTGCAAGCTTGTTTCCCTTTCACTTTACATCCAGACAATGTTCCTAAGGCTGGATAGTCACTGATACTCCAAAGCAGCATGGCTCTAAGTGTGAAATTCTCCTTTGCAAATGAGTCATACACTTCAATACCCTCAGCCCACAAATCTTTTAAATCGTCTATCAGTGGTGCCAAGTAAACATCTATGTTATTACCAGGAGCTGTTGGACCAGGGATCAACAAAGTCAACATTATATTCTCAGCCTTCATACACATAGTTGGAGGCGTGTTATAGTTCACCAACATCACTGGCCATGTGCTGTGATTGGTGTTTTGCATGGAGAAAGGGTTCATCCCATCTGTAGAAATTCCAAGTCGAAGATTCCTTGGTTCAGCAGCAAAGTCTGGCCATTTATCATTCACTTGTGCCCACTGGATAGAATCAACGGGGTGTCGCATTGTACCATCTTCAGTACCATTCGTATAGTGCCACCTCAAATCTTCAGCCATCTTTTTTTATCTAAACATCCTCTTAAATCTGTCCTTGATTGGAAAATATCTAAGGACCTTTGCTGGAATCCCAACCTTTATCTCATTACTATGCTTATCCTTTTCCCATCTTGAAACTTTGCATCTTGGACAGCTATCTAACTTCTCAAACTCCTTCCTATATAGTATGCAATCATTCTTGCAAGCATGAATATTTTCATATCCGAAACCAAATATCTTCAGGAATTTCTTGATTGCAGCTAAACTCTTCGGAAGTACATTGTCTTCAGGTAGCATGTCCTGAATTAAACCCAACAGCTGATCAAAGTAGTTCTCCGACACACCACTCTTAACCTTGAATCTGTAAAGTCCCATAATTGCTGAAACCTTTGTGTATTTGATACAATCAGAGTACAATGGAGTTTCAGCTTCTCTTAACTTTTTCCTAAACTCAGTTTCCTCTACTGCTTCATCGTCGTTTGCCTCTAATGCTTCATCATCATTCGTCTGATTTGGTTCACCTTCACCCATAGAAAATGCTGTCTTAAACAAGTCAAATGCCTCTGTTTCATGTTGAGGAGCATTGTCTTCTGTATCTGCTCTTTTTTCACCATGAAAATTCCAACAAGAAGTCTTATACTTCTTATCCATACCCCTAAGCACTAGATGCTCAACAATTTCCTCTATAGACTGATGGCATAAATTGCGGCAATCTCTACATGGGCATAGCATTTCAGACAGATTTCCCAATCTTCTTGCAGATGACTTGGCGAAATTCGTTGCTCCTTCTGAGTACTCGATAGTATTCCTACATTGTCAATTGGAAAAGAATTCAGATTTCTTTCAATCAGATAATATAAGTAAGCTGGATAGAATTAAGTGTATACCTTGGCAGCGAGATCCACGTCTTATCCATTTGGTCACGATGGAGATGAATCCGTTCTGAAATGATGAACTTTTGGTAAAATCGAGTTGGGGAAGTTGTGTTCTCTGAAAATTTGTGTTCTGAAATGATAAACCCTAAATCGAGTTGTGTTGGAAACAATGTGTTGTCTGAAAGTATAAAAAATGAACGGCTGGGATCAAAATTAGTGAAACGAATCAACGGTCTAGGTTCAATAAGCTTGCAATCTCGGTAGTTACTGCTTATTGGCTACGAACATGAATGGCTCAGATCAAATCAGCGAGAGAGATCAACGGTGTATGTTTCGCCTAGAGTGTAATCTCGGTAGTCTTAGCTTATTGGCTAAGAACATGAACGGCTCAGATCAAATCAGCGATACAGATCAAGGGTGTATATTAATCGCGTCAACAATAAGAAAGGACGGCTCAGATCAAAGTCGGCGCGATCTAACGGTGCAGGATTCGTCCCACAATGTGGGAGGTGAGTTCTCATTGGCTAGTAATGAAAAAATTATAAAATTATCATATAAAATTTTTATTAATGAAAAAAATATAAATTATTTCTTTAAAAATACAATATATGTATTTCAATTTTTAGAATATTTTTTCTTATAAGTATAAAATTTTAAAATTAAGAACAATTAATATAGGTTAGTATTCCAACTATCTAACTTATATGTTCATATACACTAAGGCATAGTTTAGGGTTTAGGGTTTAAACTTTGGAATTTAGATTTTTTTACTCAAGTATTTATGTTTTATAGTTTAAACTTTAATTTAGAGTTTTAAAGATTTAATTTAATTAGGATTTTAACTTTAATTTAGGGTTTAGGGTTTAGGGTTTAGGGTTTAGGGTTAGGGTTTAAACTTTGGGATTTAGATTTTTTTACTCAAGTATTTATGTGTTATAGTTTAAACTTTAATTTAGAGTTTAAAGATTTAATTTAATTAGGATTTTAACTTTATTTTAGGGTTAGGGTTTAGGGTTAAGGGTTAGAGTTTAGAGATTTAATTTAAGATTTTAACTTTAATTTAGAGTTTAATTTATACCATAATATTACACAAAGTACCAATACCATAATCTAATATCCATAACCGGCAATACCAATACAATACCAATATCACAATTGGCTAAGTTTCACACAAACTTCACTTTCTCGGTTGGCCAAGGTACAACTGAACCTACTGCATCAGAAATGAACACAAACTCTGAATTTGGCCTCCAGACCTTTGCATTACCAATCTTATTCAAATCTACAGAGACCTTGCTTGCATTTGGACCGAGGGGCACATTATGGCACTTATCTTCTGGATCTGTTGACATCACTCTTCCTTCAGCTACAATACGACCAGAATTGTTGCAGTCCAAAAGAACACACCTCTGCTCTGGACTTTTGGTGGAACTATTGCTGCCTGGACTCTACAACTCAAAGCAAATAATAGAAGCAAGTTCCAACATCAATGAAAGTCCCAACATCAATCAACAGACAAACAAATGAAAAACTTAATTTCAATAACATACCACTGATTTAGTTAGTGTTGGTTCTGGAGTGGCTGCAGCCGTGACATCAATCTTTAGGACTGGCCATGCGATTTTCTCATGAATTGCTTCACCAATTACACTAATATCAGCAGTTGGCCTCCACAAAGGAGCATTAAAATTGAACACCTTCACAACTTGAAGACTAACAGCACCCGGACCTAGAGGAATATTGTTAACCCTCTCTTTGGAGTTAGATGAGCACACGATACCTTCAGCAATAAGCTCATCATTCTCTATATTTTCCCAATCAAATATTTTGCAGCTTCGAGTTTCACCTTCCTTGTTTGGCTAAAATGGAAGAGGCTAATGATTAGATATATATCAATTCACCACAAGAAAATGATATTGGAATTTAAAACTTTACCCCTAAGGATACATCTTCAGAAGTGAATGGAACCCTAAGCACTTTGTCCATTGGCCAAGATATTTTGCATCCAACAGCTTCCTTAAGATATAACACATCTGATGTAGGCCTCCAGAGAGAAGCTGTTGAGCTTAGTACAGAACTAACAATGACAGCCACTGCATTAGGACCAATTGGTATACGACCAATTTTGTACATCGGTTCATCAGAACAGAATTCTCCTTCACCAACAACTACTTCTCTTGAATGAATCCAATCCAGTAGCTGTACTCTATCTCCTACTTTGAATACACCCCTAAGCACTATATGCTCAGCAATTACCTCTATAGACTGATGGCATAAATTGCGGCAATCTCTACATGGGCATAGCATTTCAGACAGATTTCCCAATCTTCTTGCAGATGAATTGGCGAAATTCGTTGCTCCTTCTGAGTACTCGATAGTATTCCTACATTGTCAATTGGAAAAGAATTCAGATTTCTTTCAATCAGATAATATAAGTAAGCTGGATAGAATTAAGTGTATACCTTGGCAGCGAGATCCACGTCTTATCCATTTGGTCACGATGGAGATGAATCCGTTCTGAAATGATGAACTTTTGGTAAAATCGAGTTGGGGAAGTTGTGTTCTCTGAAAATTTGTGTTCTGAAATGATAAACCCTAAATCGAGTTGTGTTGGAAACAATGTGTTGTCTGAAAGTATAAAAAATGAACGGCTGGGATCAAAATTAGTGAAACGAATCAACGGTCTAGGTTCAATAAGCTTGCAATCTCGGTAGTTACTGCTTATTGGCTAAGAACATGAATGGCTCAGATCAAATCAGCGAGAGAGATCAACGGTGTATGTTTCGCCTAGAGTGTAATCTCGGTAGTCTTAGCTTATTGGCTAAGAACATGAACGGCTCAGATCAAATCAGCGATACAGATCAAGGGTGTATATTAATCGCGTCAACAATAAGAAAGGACGGCTCAGATCAAAGTCGGCGCGATCTAACGGTGCAGGATTCGTCCCACAATGTGGGAGGTGAGTTCTCATTGGCTAGTAATGAAAAAATTATAAAATTATCATATAAAATTTTTTATTAATGAAAAAAATATAAATTATTTCTTTAAAAATACAATATATGTATTTCAATTTTTAGAATATTTTTTCTTATAAGTATAAAATTTTAAAATTAAGAACAATTAATGTAGGTTAGTATTCCAACTATCTAACTTATATGTTCATATACACTAAGGCATAGTTTAGGGTTTAGGGTTTAAAATTTGGAATTTAGATTTTTTTACTCAAGTATTTATGTTTTATAGTTTAAACTTTAATTTAGAGTTTTAAAGATTTAATTTAATTAGGATTTTAACTTTAATTTAGGGTTTAGGGTTTAGGGTTTAGGGTTAGGGTTTAGGGTTTAAACTTTGGGATTTAGATTTTTTTACTCAAGTATTTATGTGTTATAGTTTAAACTTTAATTTAGAGTTTAAAGATTTAATTTAATTAGGATTTTAACTTTATTTTAGGGTTAGGGTTTAGGGTTAAGGGTTAGAGTTTAGAGATTTAATTTAAGATTTTAACTTTAATTTAGAGTTTAATTTATACCATAATATTACACAAAGTACCAATACCATAATCTAATATCACAATACCAATATGCTAATATCACAATACAAATATGCTAATATCACAATACAAATATGCTAATATCACAATACAAATATGCTAATTAATATCACAATACCAATATGCTAATATCACAATACAAATATGCTAATATCACAATACAAATATTACACAATCTAATATCCATAACCGGCAATACCAATACAATACCAATATCACAATTGGCTAAGTTTCACACAAACTTCACTTTCTCGGTTGGCCAAGGTACAACTGAACCTACTGCATCAGAAATGAACACAAACTCTGAATTTGGCCTCCAGACCTTTGCATTACCAATCTTAATCAAATCTACAGAGACCTTGCTTGCATTTGGACCGAGGGGCACATTATGGCACTTATCTTCTGGATCTGTTGACATCACTCTTCCTTCAGCTACAATACGACCAGAATTGTTGCAGTCCAAAAGAACACACTTCTGCTTTGGACTTTTGGTGGAACTATTGCTGCCTGGACTCTACAACTCAAAGCAAATAATAGAAGCAAGTTCCAACATCAATGAAAGTCCCAACATCAATCAACAGACAAACAAATGAAAAACTTAATTTCAATAACATACCACTGATTTAGTTAGTGTTGGTTCTGGAGTGGCTGCAGCCGTGACATCAATCTTTAGGACTGGCCATGCGATTTTCTCATGAATTGCTTCACCAATTACACTAATATCAGCAGTTGGCCTCCACAAAGGAGCATTAAAATTGAACACCTTCACAACTTGAAGACTAACAGCACCCGGACCTAGAGGAATATTGTTAACCCTCTCTTTGGAGTTAGATGAGCACACGATACCTTCAGCAATAAGCTCATCATTCTCTATATTTTCCCAATCAAATATTTTGCAGCTTCGAGTTTCACCTTCCTTGTTTGGCTAAAATGTAAGAGGCTAATGATTAGATATATATCAATTCACCACAAGAAAATGATATTGGAATTTAAAACTTTACCCCTAAGGATACATCTTCAGAAGTGAATGGAACCCTAAGCACTTTGTCCATTGGCCAAGATATTTTGCATCCAACAGCTTCCTTAAGATATAACACATCTGATGTAGGCCTCCAGAGAGAAGCTGTTGAGCTTAGTACAGAACTAACAATGACAGCCACTGCATTAGGACCAATTGGTATACGACCAATTTTGTACATCTGTTCATCAGAACAGAATTCTCCTTCACCAACAACTACTTCTCTTGAATGAATCCAATCCAGTAGTTGTACTCTATCTCCTACTTTGAATACACCACTACTCTCACATGTTTCAGTCTCACATGTTTCAGTGTCACAATAACTTTTCTGATATAAGGAAAAGGAATTTTGTTAATGTCTTAAAACCAGACCAATTGACTAAATGTAATGAAAAGGATTACCTTCTTTCCAGCTAAGTTTCTAAACATTCCCTTCAACTCATCAATCTCACTTTTCATTTCTGCCATTTTTGCGTCTCTAGCTTGCATAAACGCTAACTTAGTAGCCGTAATCCCTCTACCAAACCCCCTTACTCGTCCAGGTTTGTCTTTTCCCAAAATCTGGCTCACAGCATCTTCCCTTATGTTATCAGCAGCTGATGTAGAGTCCATTTCACTATCAAGTGATTGTATTTGTTTCTGAGACAAACATTCAAACACAATATTAAAACTCATTGATCATGATGCATTACTTACACACAATATAACAAGTTCCAGAATTCTTACAATAGTCTCAGCAAATTGAGGCTTCACAGGTCTACCATCAGCATGAGTGTGTCCCGCTAACCATACCTTAGTCCTAGTCACCTTACTTGGGTTTGAACTCTTTTTTTTCTATATAAAGTACATATACATATCTCAGTACCATTTTATGCTAACAAGATATACAATATATATAGATATTGACAACTATTATTACCATATCATCAGCTAAACGAACCAATCCTTTGCGGCTGGAGGTTTGAGGAATCTGATCATGTCTCAACTTCCTCATCTTGTTACTTACTTCCTACATTATAAATATGAGTGTGATTAAATCTATAAGACATGACATATAAACATATAAACTTCATACTAACCGTAAAAGCTTTGCTAGTCTTGCTCTTAACCCAAGAGTTCCACACTTGAATGGATGGGATGTTGCTGGGTTTTAAAGCTAGTATATCAGCAGCTGTCTCAGCAGCACGTACTTTTGTCACTAGCCTTGACTTCATACCCCTAAAGATATTACACATTTGCTTCATAATAACAGCTTTTTTCCATTCTTCTTCCATGTCAAACCTCCCCTGCATCAAGTACAACAAGCAAAGGTCAAACATGTTTCATATCTGTTAAACAAAAAATTAGTTGCATATAAATATATACCTGAATTTGTTCCCACAATGTTTCTTTAGTCGCTGCATCAACTTGTCTCCAATCAGAAATTGTAACCGGAATGAATTGACTCACGAGGACACCAAGAAAAGATGATAATCTTACTGAACCAGTTCCAACATGATCACCAAAGTCAGTGAAAGAAACTGAAACCCTTTCATTAGGATTTTCACACTACAGGAAATGAGGGTATTAATAGCAGTACAGTATAGCGTTTTTAAGATTTCTGCTATAGTTGAGTTTTAGGAAAATTTACATAGCGTTTTCAAAAAAGCAAACGCTATGATAGAATGGGCGCGAAAATATTTGATATTGGCGCTTAGTTTTTGGTATAATAATAGCATAAATGACACTAAAACGTCATTGTAGAGGTAACCGGGAAACTGAAAAATTAATTAGCTCCAAAATTTTAGTAAGTAGCAAAACAATAAAAATTTAAAAAAAATAAAGAAATAGAAACAAAATATTGAAGACGTACGAGAAATAGAAACAAATCTAAAAAACTTTTGGCTTCCTCTTCTCTCTTCTTTCTCCCTGAAACTCGATTGGAAAACCCTCACAGCCGATCCCAATTTGTTCGTCTCTTCTTTCACTCTCATCCCTCTCAGTCTCAATTCCTCTCAGTCTCAATCCCTCTAGATCTCAATCGTCAGTTTCATGGATCTACAAAGCCCTCTTAATCGATTTTGGCTCGAATCACAAATTTGGAGTTTGATTTTATTTGTTGCTCGATTTCGTTGACTTAGATTCATGAATAGGTTTAGTTTCAGTAGCTATGGGTTCATAATTTCAATTTTGTCTTACCTATATTGTTCCTCCTTGGTGATGTGATATAGAGTTTGTTAAATCCTCCGCGTTACAGTTTCTATTTTTTGATGGGTTTCTTTTGAATTCTGTGTAACAGGTGTACGGTTTCTCTTGAGGCTTGTTGATGGTTTGAAGAATGAAGAAGATTCGGAACACAAATAGTGCTTGACATAATGGCAATCCGATTCTAGTGATGGTCTTTGACAGTCCACAAAGTGAGTTGGAATTTGCTTCAAAAGTTTATTCATATTGGAACAATTTAGATCGAGAAAGGACTGAAATTTTGGTTTTATTGTTGCAGTTCTTTAGATGGAGCATATTTTTTTCGCAAATTTGGATATGATGCATGACAACTGACAAGAACTCGTAAGTTCCAACCATTGATTTACTTCAAGGAAATTTTCAATTAACCAACCTATGTTTCTTATAGTTTGACTAACAGACTTTAAAATGCTTCTTGAAGGTAGTGTGGAGCCTGGAAAGAGGTAAATGGGTACTAACTCTGGTTATTCTTAGACTAAATCGTGCTGCATTTTATGTCCTATGGAGTCTAAAAGGTAAATGTATCAGTTCCTAAATGTACTGAGTTATTTAGCTTTATTGTTTAGGTAATATATATGTAGTGTACTTTTCTTATAACTTCTACAGCTTCTAATATGTGTTCTCGTTTTTTTGTTCAATACCCTTATAGAGAACCAGCTCAGTGTTTGATCAAAACTCTACTCAATACAGCTCTAAAATTCATAGTTTTGTTCTTATTGGTGGAAGAACTCAATCTCTTATGTTGATTACTTGAGTGTTTGGATGATAAGTAGTGTTTGTTCAATTTTGATGATAATCTTTATTATTTGTTCTTCGCTTTTTGTGACCATGATGATGCTGAGATTGTATATGGGGATGGTGCAGGAAGTTTTCATAAATATAAAAAGGAGGTCGACCCATCTTGATCTTGTTGTGTGATGAAACGATATAATCTTTGTGTGGACGAAGTCTCAAAAGATCAATGCACTTGTTGGAGCTCACATTGTTCAGCCAATCAAGAAAGCTTTGAGCCATTAACAGATCACAATTTGTGGTCTTCGTTAATTTTAATTTTTTTTTTATATACCATTTATCGATTTTTATCTTACAATTTTTTTTGTCTTTGTAAAATACTCAAGTTTAGTTATGTATGTATCAATAAAGAAAAAAAATAACAAATATTTGTTTCTTAAGAAGAACATAAAATGGAATAAAAATGGAAACGAGCCTTTGAGAGGCCAAAAAAAAAAAAGCTCTCTTCTCTCTCATCTAAACCTAGCCGCTCTTTTAGATCTGAGGGAGAGGTCCCTCCTCCGGCAACTTTGTCGGTGTGTCTGATCTCTCCCTCCCCGTCGTTTGATCATCATCGTCAGGTATTGGTTTTCTTTTTAGTGTTCCAGGAGTGAGCAGGGGCTCTGCTCCGTCCGTGGCGGTGTGGATCTCGCCGCCGATATAGTCGAAGATCGGGTGTTGCGGAGGAGGAATCTTGAAGCCGTGATTCCAGGTTTGAGGACGCCGTGGAGGGCTTCGTAGATCCTCAAGGCTCAGCCGTCGTTCCTGTTGAAGCGACTATGGCGGAAGTTGGTGGCGAGAAGGTGGGTTTTGCGGTGTGATGCGGTGGTTAACGGTAGGTCTCCGGATCTGCTCGGCTGACATGGATTTCGTTTTCAGATGGGTTGGCTGAGCCACCACCCTTTGGATCCGCCGTGTTTGGTGCTCACCGGTCCGGTTGTAGTGCTTCTGCTCGGTCTAATCGGAGAGATCTGGTGTGGGGAGGAAGAGGTTAAACTCCAGTGGGTCGGGTTGCTAGGTCGGGACCTGACTCCGGTAGAACCGCCTGTCGAGGTGGCTAAGCTTTCCGGAAGATCTCTGGTGGTTTTGGTGCGTCGGTGGAATGAGTCTTTGTCGGAAGCCGAACTCTTCTGGTAGGGTTCTCGTTCTGCCAAGGCGCCGAGAAGCTGGGGGTTTTAAGTCCGCCGGATCTAAGGTTTCTGGCCACCTTGCAGATGACCATCAGCAGGGTTCGATTTTTCTTCTCCGATCTGGTTTGTTTTTTCCGGTTTGGACCTTTTGTAACTGGGCCATTATCTTGTAAGGCTTATGCCAAGCCCATTTGGGAGATTTTTAATAAATTTTAATATTAAAAAAAAAAAAAAAAAAAAAAAATGGAATAAAAATAATTAAACTACTACAAAACAAAAAATAATAACGAAATTTAGAGAGTTTTTAATTTAGAGTTTAGGGTATAGATAGGGTTTCGGTTTGGGGTTTAGAATAAAATTTTATAATTCTGTTAAGTGTTAACAATAAAAATTAATTTTTATATGTACTTATGAATATTTAATTTAAGGTATTTAAATTCAAAATTGTAAAATAACTTTTTTGCTAATTATCAACGAAGAAAAAATAAAGTATAATAATTTTTTCCAATATTCATTTGTGAATTATACATAATAAAATAAGATAAAAGTTTTTAATAATTTGTTTGCATTTTATTTTGTTAATTGATAAGTAGTAAAAAAAAAATTCAAAATTGAACCCTATACCCTAAACCCTATACCCTAAACCTTCTAGGGTTCAATCTTTAAACATATTTACTATTTATCAATTAACATAATAAAATTCAAAAACATAACAAAATTATATATTACTAAGTACATAAAATAACAAAATTGAAAACATATTACAAATATACAAATTAACAAATAAGAATCGGTTAGTTATAAGTATTTGAAGATTTCATCTATATATATCTAGTATACTATTTGTGTTTAATGGTTTTATTATTCAAACTTCTTTTAACTCTAACTAAATTTAAATCTTATTTAACAATGTATTCTCATTAATTTAAATTATTTTCTATTTAATAATAGTATTTAATTTGTTTTTAATCTGTTTAAAATGGTATAAGAAAATAATTAAGAGCATAGCCAATAGGAAGAGATCACACGGATAGCTGACGTGGCCTATTCTAACACCGTAGGATTAGAGTGTCCGATTTTAATATAGACCATTGATTAGAGTGAATCCAAGGGATACAGATTTTAACCTCTCTTTATTATTTCATTGGCTAAACCATTAAAATAAAGATCACATTGTTTCTAATATGAACCATTGATTAAAATGAATCTAACGGACACAAATTAAACCTTTTGTTTTATCTTTTCTTTTCTCTTTTTCCCTTCATTCTCGCGTCTTATAGTCTTCTCATTCAATCTTCTTCTTCTTCGATTGATTATTCAATTATATCAAATTCTAATTATACCCTGCAATTGAATCGATTATCAAATTAGTTTCAAGTTTGGGATCTCGGCTTCAACCCACGAGAGCTTTGTTTCGAGTAAGCAATTCTTCCAACCTTTGCTTGATTTTCTTTGATTTCGTTTTGCTTGTTTCTACCAGATTCGGTGGAAAATCGCTTTGAGCTCTCTTTCGTTTATATGGGACGCCATTCCAGGTTACCTAAAATCTTCTATTTGGTTGCTTCTTCTTCTATGGCCGTGGCTAAATCTCCGTCGTTACCATTCCAGGTTACCTAAAATCTTCTATTTGGACTTTCTGTTAATGTCGCTTGTAATCATAATTTGATTGATTTTGTTTGGATTGAATGAGTTTGGAATCATAAACTCTTGACTTGATTTGCAAATTGGTTATTTAGGATAGTGAAGGCTAACGGGCTAACGGAATCACAATGTTGTTCTTATAATTAATTGCAGAGAAGGCTAGAGGAGTAGAGGTGCAGATTGACCAGAAGAAGAACTCTAAGCCGTTGAAAGAGAGCCACAAAAGCTGAGAGACAAGCTATTAAAGAAGATGTTTCGAAGAAGAAGAAGTTTCCATCGAAGAAGAAGAAGCGGTAGAAGTCCCTTTTTTGTCTTAAGTTTTTTTTCTTGTAACAAAATTATAGAATAAAGCAAAAAAGCCTAATGGGCTCTTATGAAACCACAAAACAATTCAAGACAACAAACACAATTGGATTAATGTAACTTTTATGTATATAATTACATGTTGTAAAATCAGTTTTTTATATCAATAAATACTATATTTTATTTTCTAATTTATATTAACAAATAACTGAATTAATAATGTATGTAACATGTACAAATACTGTATAAATACAATCTTGTATAAATACACAAAATTCTCTCTATATATATATATATATATATATATATATATATAAATAATTAAATAAATTAATAGCAAATAATAATCGCTATTGTCTATTTAAAGATTGCATATCAAAAAATGCTATGTTATCAGATATCGTAATAGCATTTTAAAAAAACGCTATGTAAAGTGTCAGATCTATTATAACGGGCGCAGACATAGCGCTTTCTACATCGCTGTTGTATCGTAAGATAGCGGTTTTCAGGTGCTAAGAATACCCTTATTTCCTGTAGTGTCAGCCACTTTACGCATCTTTGTTGGTCCTCTTTTTCTTCTTACTTTCACTCTTTCTTCTGGTACCTGACTTCCTTCATCAGTGTTGGTAGGAATCGCTTTATCTTGACCATTGCCAACACCATCTTCTTCCTTATTGGCAACTTCTTCATTATTCGCAGCTACTTCCATAGTGGCAGCTTCTTCTTGATGATACTCCTGCTGGTCCTGTCCAGTCAAACAAGCTTCTTCTTCTATATTGGCAACTTCTTCTTCATCCTCCTCCTGGCCCTGTCCAGTCAAACATCCTTCTCCTTCATTCTCATCTTCAGACATTGCTTTCTCAGTCTGATCAGCCTCCGGTGTTATATCTTTGTCATTACCCTTTTCTTCTTCCACAGCTTATGGTGTTACATCTTCTACCTCATCATCTACAGCAGCCACTTTCGGTGTAACATCTTCTACCTCATCATCTACAGCAGCCACTTTCTTGGCTCTAGTACTACTTCTTCTCCGAGCCACTTTATTTGCTGTTTTCTTCTTATTCACCTTCTTATTAACCTTTAGTGTTGTTGCAGGAGCAACATCTTCTACCTCCAAGCCTTGATTACGCCTACTACGACGAGCAGCAACTTGACCTCCTCCTCTTGTCTTTGCCATTTTCTGAAACTGATGAAGAACAGTTTCAATCAACATAAAATCGAAACCAAAAATCATAATCAAAACCCAAACTTCGACATGCATGTTACCTGAATCTAAGAATTAAAACCCAAAATCAAAATCGATTTCACAATTGAAACAATATATGTGCCAGACTTCGACATGCATGTTAACTAAGTGTGAGAATGAAAACCCAAAATCAAAATCGATTTTGAATTCCAAATTCAAAATCGATTTCACACAACCCCAAATCAAATTGGTTTTCCAGAGAACAAAGAAATTAAATGGCTCAGATCGAATGAGAACATACCTGTTCGAGATCGATAGAAACCGACTTAGATCGAGAGATCTCCAGTGAGATGAGTTGCAGATTTTTTTTGTTCTCTGTTAGAGAAGTCGAGAGAAGAAGTTAGATTTTTTTTTTGCTTTAGGGAAAAAATGAAAAAGTTAATTTTCTTGTTTTCTTTTATTTTGCCTTAGACAAAATTTCACAATTTTCCCTCTTAACATTTTCAATAGCGGGAAATAGACTTTAGTAACCCGAAAATTGGCCGCGTGAATTGCATATATCCCGCTTCAATCATTTATAACGTTTACAATTCAGAAAACGCTATCTATTAAGTAAAACATAGCAGAGACATAAAAAACGCTATCTTTTAGTGCTATCAATACCCACATTTCCTGTAGTGTTAGCTTTTGGGATCCGGTTGGGGTTCTAGTTCTTCAACCCAATCATAAACACAAGATCTAGTCATATTTGACTCCAAAAACACTAACCAAGCTTCTTATTGCTTCTCAAATGTTTGTGGGTGTGGCCGAAGTCCTATGAGATTTCGGTTTTGGAGCTACTAAACGGAAAAACACTACTTTAGCTTTTGGGATCCGGTTGCGGTTCTAGTTATTATACCTAATCATAAACACAAGATCTAGTCATATTTGACTCCAAAAACACTAACCAAGCTTCTTATTGCTTCTCAAATCTTTGTGGGTGTGGCCAAAGTCCTATGAGTTTTCGTTATTGGAGCTTCTAATCAGGAAAACAGTACTTAAGCTTTTAGGATCCGGTTGCGGTTCTAGTTCTTATACCCAATCATAAACACGAGATCTAGTCATATTTGACTCCAAAAACAATAACCAAGCCTCTTATTGCTTCTCAAATCTTTGTGGGTGTGGCCAAAGTCCTATGAGTTTACGGTTTTGGAGCTTTTAATCAGAAAACAGTACTTTAGCTTTTGGGATCCGGTTGCGGTTCTAGTTCTTATACCCAATCATAAACACGAGATCTAGTCATATTTGACTCAAAAACCACTAACCAAGCTTCTTATTGCTTCTCAAATCTTTGTGGGTGTGGCCGAAGTCCTATGAGTTTTCGTTATTGGAGCTTCTAATCGGGAAAACAGTACTTAAGCTTTTAGGATCAGGTTGCGGTTCTAGTTCTTATACCCAATCATAAACACGAGATCTAGTCATATTTGACTCCAAAAACACTAACCAAGCTTCTTATTACTTCTCAAATCTTTGTGGGTGTGGCCGAAGTCCTATGAGTTTACGGTTTTGGAGTTTCTAATCAGAAAAACAGTACTTTAGCTTTTGGGATCCGGTTGCGATT
>LR999452.1:4280846-4402498 GCA_905216605.1 Arabidopsis arenosa
ATATGACTAGATCTCGTGTGTATGATGGGTGTAAGAACTAGAACCGCAACCGGATTCCGTAAGCTAAAGTAGTGTTTCTTCGTTTAGAAGCTCCAAAACAAAAAACTCATAGGACTTCGGCCAAACACACAAAGCTTTGAGAGGCAATAAGAAGCTTAGTTAGTGTGTTTTGAGTCAAATATGACTAGATCTTGTGTGTATAATTGGGTATAAGAATTAGAACCGCAACCGGATCCCGCAAGCTAAAGTAGTGGTTTTCCGTTTCGAAGCTCCAAAACCGAAAACTCCTAGGACTTCGGCCATATCCACAAAGCTTTGAGAGGTATTAAGCAGCTTGGTTAGTGTTTTTGGAGTCAAGTATAACTAGATAACGTGTGTATGATTGGGTATAAGAACTAGAACCGCAACCGGATCCCGTAAGCTAAAGTAGTGTTTTTCAGTTTAGAAGCTCCAAAACCGAAAACTCATAGGACTTCGGCCATACCCACAAAGCTTTGAGAGGCAATAAGAAGCTTGGTTAGTGTTTTTGGAGTCAAATATGACTAGATAACGTTTGTATAACTGGGTAGAAGAACTAGAACCGCAACAGGATCCCGTAAGCTAAAGTAGTGTTTCTTCGTTTAGAAGCTCCAAAATAGAAAACTCATAGGACTTCGGCCACACACAAAGCTTTGAGAGGCAATAAGAAGCTTGGTTAGTGTGTTTTGAGGCAAATATGACTAGATCTCGTATGTATGATTGGGTATAAGAACTAGAACCGCAACCGGATTCCGTAAGCTAAAGTAGTGTTTCTTCGTTTAGAAGCTCCAAAACAGAAAAAAGGACTTTGGCCACACACACAAAGCTTTGAGAGGCAATGAGAAGCTTGGTTAGTGTGTTTTGAGTCAAATATGACTAGATCTCGTATGTATGATTGGGTATAAGAACAAGAACCGCAACCGGATCCCGTAAGCTAAAGTAGTGTTTTTCCGTTTCGAAGTTCCAAAACCGAAAACTCATAGGACTTCGGCCATATCCACAAAGCTTTGAGAGGGAATAAGCAGCTTGGTTAGTGTTTTTGGAGTCAAGTATGACTAGATAACGTGTGTTGGGGTCGGATTCCACCCGCATTAGGTCCAAGCTAAGACACAACGCCTCGGGACGTATCACCAAACCGGCTCGGGGAACATTGCCAAAATAGCTCGGGATTAAGCACCGAACTAGCTCGGAGAATGCCGATTGATACGGCTCGGGTCATCCTGCACCGGCTCGGGAGCATTTGCCGTGATAGCTCGGGAACCGATACGTCACCATGCCCGAGCTGAGCTTTCCTTTCACCCCGAGCCGACTTCGCAGAATTGTCCGAGGCAACAGGACTACGCCATCATATCCGAGCTGGGCTCTCCTTTCGTCCGAGCCAACTTCACTAATCGCCTGAGCCGTTTCTCTTCAAGAACCCGAGCTCAGTCGACGAGAGTATCCGAGCCCGATCTTCTCAAAGTCTCTTCAGCTCGGGTCGAGCGCCACGCCATCGTCCATGCTTCCCGAGCCGAGATCATCAAGACACCCGAGGCAAGTACTTAGCATATATTCGTCTTCAAAGGTATCATTTCTAAGCAAGGCATCATTTCCGATATACCCAGAAATGATAAAGGAGAATCTTCGAAGATCGACTCAAATCAGGAAATCTTCCAAAGAGCTCCGAAGAATAAGGAAAGTATCCTAATCCGCGATATTCTAAGCCGACTTCAAGATAAATGGAAATCTTCCGAGAATATCGCTGGAGAGGCGGCTTATCATCCCTATATAAAGAGACTCAAGGCTCTCACTTTGGGCAAGGCAATATCGCTCTAGAATTTACTACTACACAAAGCTCTTACAGCACAAACACCTTTTTCTCTTACGATCAAACTCTTGTACGATCAAAACTATTCTTTTCAATCAATAAGATCAAGAACACCATCTTTGGTTACAATTGTTTCTGTTGTTCTTTGAGAATTCACGTTTATCGTATCCCTAAAATAAAACCCTAGACAAATCTTGATTGTGTTAGTTTCGACTTCCACAGTTTGGCGCCGTCTGTGGGGATTACTTTAGAATTCTCTTACTCTAAGAACGCAGAACTCAACTACCGAAGAAGACGATGAACGAGGACGGTCGTCAGATACCACCACCAGCCGGAGGAGGCAATCCTAATCCTCCGAACCCTCAAGCCGATCCAGCAATCTCAGCGACCCTAGCCGAACTGAAGGATATGATGGTTAAGTTCCAAAAGAAAGCTGACGATCAAGAGAAAACTAACAAGACCTTGGCGCTGCAAATCGATGAAATCGCATCCCGTGGGCAACACAAAACCTACGCGTTTCCAGACTCGACCGCCACGAGCCCGGAGGGACTTGCCTGGTCTCAACCCAACAAGACTTACGTTCACAACGCCAACAGGTAACACCAGAGCTGCAACCCGAGCCGATCCTGCCAGACGCGAGGATCAGGAAGATCCCACCGAGCCAGATGCAGTGGATCCAACAGACGAGCCGGACGATCCACAAAACGAGCGTACCCGAGCTGGAGCTAACTCTGTCGAACGAACCGACCTCACTGATGACGAGGAAACTGAAGAAAACATAAGATGGGCCGAAGAATCCGAAAGAGAAGACGAGCTCAGCAAGATCCGAGCCTCCCTAGCCAAGGCGGAAGCCTGATATGAAGCTCGTCAAAACCCAGATACATAGCGTTTCATCCTCCGCACCTAACATCGACCGAATTTTGGAAGAATCTCGGAATACGCCTTTTACCAAAAGAATTTCCGAAACGACGATGTCCAATCTGGGGAAGTTCAAAATCGACACCTACAACGGGACAACCGACCCAAAGTGTCATATTAAGTCGTTCGTGATATCTGTGGCCCGAGCCAGATTCAAGCCCGGAGAGAAGGATGCCGGTCTATGCCTACTGTTTCGTGGAACACCTCAAAGGACCCGCATTAGAGTGGTTTTCAAGGTTGGAACGAAATTCGATTGACAGTTTCGACGAGCTGTCGACACTCTTCCTCAAGCAATACTCCGTGCTCATCGACCCCGGAACCTCCGACGCAGATCTGTGGTCTCTGTCTCAACAGCCCACCGAGCCGTTAAGAGATTTCCTCACGACCTTCAAATCAACGCTAGCCAAGGTTGAAGGAATCACCGACGTAGCCGCCCTTTCGGCCCTGAAGAAAGCTCTCTGGTACAAGTCCGAGTTCAGAAAGAGCTGAACCTATCTAAACCTACGACAATCCGCGACGCGCTGCACCGAGCCTCAGACTTCGTCGCCCATGAAGAAGAGATGGCGCTGCTAGCAAAGAGGCACGAGCCGACAAAGCAAACGCCCCGAGCCGAGAAGACTCAAGCAACACCTCCGTCCAGAAGAAAGCTCGCGAGAGTGGGACGTATACACATCATGAAGGGCGCAATTTTAAGGGAGCTCACAACTACCAGATCGATACTCCTCGTGGCCGAGGTCGCGGCAGAGGCCGAGGTCGTGGGCGAGGAAGAGAAACCTACACTTGGACAAGAGATCAGCCACCGAGCAACGATCAAGAATACTGCGAGCACCACAAAATCTTCGGCCACCACACCTCACGATGTCGGAGCCTCGGCGCTAAATTAGCAACGAAATTCTTAGCAGGAGAGCTCGGGACGAACGTCACGCTCAAGGACCTGGAGCCAGAGCCGGATCAGCCCGAGCAGGCTAACACCGCAGGGGACCCCGAGCCAAGGAACACGGACGCCCCGAAGAGAACTCGGGAAAATCAAGACGAAGACCGAGACAATACACGGCAAAAAATCTTTACCATAATGGGTGGATCGCCGTACTGTCCTGATACCGTAGCCGCAATCAAGGCATATCAACGCCGAGCCGAGGCGCCTAGCAACTGGACGAGATCCTTCGACCGACCCTAACGACATAGTCACATTCGAAGAAAGTGAGACGAACGGGCTCGACATGCCTCACAACGATCCCCTCGTCATCACGTTAGCAATAGGAGATCATGACGTTTGCCGAATATTGATTGACACCGGTAGCACCATCGACGTGATTTTCCGTGAAACGCTCCGACAAATGAACATTGATATGTCACAAGTAACACCGACCCCGAGGCCTGTCCTCGGATTTTCGGGGGAAACTTTGATGACGCTCGGAACCATTCAATTACCAGTCCGAGCCGGCGGAGTGACAAAGGTAGTCAACTTCTCAGTCACCGATCAACCTACCATCTACAACGTCATAATGGGCACGCCATGGCTAAATCTGATGCGAGCTGTCGCATCGACCTATCACCTCTGTGTCAAGTTCCCGACCCCCAGTGGCGTGAAAACAATCTGGGGCAGCCAGAAAAATTCACGGATGTGTTACATGGCAGCGCATAAACTCCGAAACCCTGTCACCGAAGCGAAGGCTGAAACCGATCACAAAAAATCAAAACTTGGCCGAAGTGAAGAGAAGGCTATATCTAAACAGTTATAGCAATTACAGATCGAGGAGGCGCGCGAGGAGAAGAAGCCTACCTCGGATCCTGTAATCTCCATTAGGCCTCGACGACGAACGGCCTGAACGATGCGTGGAAATTGGCAGCGACTTAACCGAGGAAATCAAGACCGAGCTCGTCTCATTCCTCAAAGAGAACATCAACACCTTCGCCTGGTCGGCTGAAGATCTACCTGGAGTAAGCATCGACGTAATCTGCCACGAGCTGAATGTTGACCCATCTTTCAAGCCCATCAAGCAGAAGCGAAGAAAATTGGGTCGGGATCGCGCAGATGCCGTGAACGCCGAAGTAGAAAAGCTCCTGAAGATCGGCTCGATCTCCGAAGCAAGATACCCGGACTGGTTGGCGAATCCTGTCGTGGTTAAAAAGAAGAACGGCAAGTGGAGAGTTTGCGTCGACTTCACCGATCTGAACAAAGCTTGCCCTAAAGATAGTTTTCCGCTCCTCACACATCGATCGCTTAGTGGAAGCAACCGCGGGGAACAAGTTACTATCATTCATGGATGCTTTCGCGGGATACAACCAGATTTTCATGCACCCCGATGATCGCGAGAAGACAGCGTTTATCACAGACCGAGGTATTTATTGCTACAAAGTCATGCCTTTCGGGCTCAAAAACGCTGGCGCAACGTATCAACGGCTCGTTAACAGGATGTTCTCCGAGCAGCTCGGGAAAACGATGGAAGTCTACATCGATGACATGCTAGTCAAATCCCTCGAAGAAAACGACCATATAGCCCATCTACGCGACTGCTTTCGGCAACTTAACCAGCATAACATGAAGCTCAACCCGGCAAAGTGTCGTTTCGCGGTAAAATCAGGCGAGTTTCTGGGATATCTCGTAACTCACCGAGGCATCGAAGCAAATCCGAAGCAAATTGATGCTCTACTGAACATGCCCTCGCCACAAAACAAACGCGAAGTTCAACGTCTCACCGGGAGAGTCGCAGCCCTGAACCGATTCATCTCGCGATCTACAGACAAATGCCTGGCCTTCTACGATACTCTGCGCGGGAACAAGAAATTCGAATGGACCGATCGCTGCGAAGAAGCTTTCCAGGAACTGAAGAAGTATTTGGCTAATCCACCGGTGTTGGCGAAACCAGTCCCAGGGCGAGCCACTATTCCTGTACATCGCAGTCTCTGATACGGCGATAAGTGGAGTCATAGTCAGGGAAGACAGAGGGGAGCAGAAGCCGATATTTTATGTCTCGCAAACTTTCACCGACGCGGAAACACGCTACCCGCAAACCGAAAAGCTCGCCCTCGCCGTAGTAATGTCAGCTCGGAAGCTACGGCCGTATTTCCAGTCTCACTCAATTGTCGTCATGGCGCCCATATCACTCCGAACCATCCTGCATAGTCCGAGCCAATCGGGACGCCTGGCCAAGTGGGCAGTAGAACTCAGCGAGTATGACATCGAATACAGGAACAAAACATGCGCGAAATCTCAAGTCCTGGCCGATTTCATCATCGAGCTGCCAACAGAGAACGCCCGAGAAGAGTCACCCGACGCCGTTTGGATCCTCCACGTTGACGGTTCGTCCTCAAAACAAGGTTCTGGCGTCGGGATCCGCTTGGCATCACCAGAAGGTGAAATCCTCGAGCAATCTTTCCGGCTAAACTTTGACGCGACTAACAACGTGGCGGAGTACGAAGCGCTGATAGCGGACTTAAGCTGGCTCGGGGACTTAAGATCAACAAGCTACGAGCCTTTTGCGACTCCCAGCTCGTGGCCAACCAATTCAACGGAGAATACGTAGCTCGAGATGAACGAATGGAAGCATATCTGGCTCTCACACAAGACCTGGCGAAACAGTTCGGAGAATTCGAGTTAACCAGAATCCCGCGAGGCGAGAACACATCGGCGGATGCCTTAGCAGCTCTAGCTTCAACCTCCGACCCAAACCTGAAGAGGATCATACCGGTAGAGTTCATCGAAAAGCCGAGCATCGAAGATAGTAGCAGAGATCAAGTACTAACAGCTCGGGAGACGGAAGAACCAGAAGAGATGGACACCGAACTGCTAGACCAACAGACTACAGACACAGTTGAGCCCGAGTACGGAAGCGATGCCAAATGGATCGGAGCCATCCGGAGTTACATAGCCGATGGAGAAGCTCCTGCTGAAAAATGGGCAGCTCGGAAGCTTAAGGCGAAAGCGGCTCGGTATACTCTGATCGACGGAGAATCTCTTTAAATGGCGGTTCTCCGGACCCTTGCTAATCTGCGTCGAAGGAAACGAAGCTCGGAGAGTCATGGAAGAAATACACGGCGGATCTTGTGGGAATCACTCTGGCGGGAGAGCCCTAGCCATAAAAATCAAACGCCACGGATATTTTTGGCCGACGATGGTCAAAGATTGCGAGAAGTTCTCTCAAAGATGCGACAAATGCCAGAGACACGCACCAACTATCCATCAACCCGCCGAGCTCCTTTCTTCCATCACCTCGCCTTATCCCTTCATGCGCTCGTCCATGGACATTATCGGACCTCTACACAATTCCAAGCAGAAGAAACTCGTCCTCGTACTAACAGACTACTTCTCCAAGTGGATCGAGGCGGACTCCTATGCCACCATTAAAGACTGCACAGGTCGAGAACTTCAGTCTGGAAGAACATCATATGTCGCCACGGGATACCTTACGAGATCGTTACAGACAATGGCTCGCAATTCATCTCAGGCTCGGTTCGAAGGATTCTGCGAGAAGTGGGGAATTCGCCTCAGCAAGTCTACGCCTCGGTATCCTCAGGGAAACGGACAGGCAGAAGCAGCAAACAAGACGATTCTTGACGGAATAAAGAAGCGCCTCGACGCGAAGAAAGGCCGCTGGGCCGACGAATTGGAAGGAGTATTATGGTCGCACAGAACAACGCCAGCGGCGAGCCACGGGAGAAACACCTTTCGCCCTCGTTTACGGTACGGAATGCGTGATTCCCACCGAAGCCGAGATCCCGGGAATAAGAAGACGTTTGCTCCCCGAGCAGGAAAATTCCAACACTCAGATGATGCTGGACGAACTGGACTTAATCGACGAGAGAAGAGATTCATGCCTTGGTCCGTATGCAGAACTATCAGAATGCAACAGCTCGGTATTACAATTCTCACGTTAAGCATCGCCGCTTCCACGAAGGAGATCTCGTACTACGCAAAGTTTTTCAGAACACTGCCGAGCTAAACGCTGGAAAGCTCAGAGCAAATTGGGAAGGACCCTACACGATCGCGAAGGTCGTACGTCCCTGGCGTCTACGAACTCGTCAACATGAACGGCAAAGCGGTACCTAGATCCTGGAACGCAATGCATCTAAGGAAGTATTATCGCTAAAAACCTAAGGTACGCATGTACTTGAACTACGGGGTGGCTTGATCCCTGAAAAGGGTACGTAGGCAGCTCGTCTTCGGACGAGTTCAGCTACCCCCCCTAATTAAAAAAGGGGGGAGTGGGTCCGTATACATATATACTCCCACTTAAAACTTTTTAAACAAATTTCCTTTAAATTCTACCCTTTGGATTTTCAATTTTATTCACCTCGACATCAATCCCGAAACTCGCCTCGGAAAATTTTACGGTCATCTTATCGACCTCCAAAGACAATAGTTCGTTCGGACGATGGCCACGTCCACGAACAGAGAGCTCACTACACCACTTCGGTTACAGCGCGCTATATAAGCATTCGAGACAATTCGGTCGGAGATATCTTGCCATAAAGAAATTGTCTTCAGAAAACCCAGTTGACTCAGACACTGGTGCCCCAGTTCGCTTCTAAGCACTGACAACCGACTATTTCACTTCGGGTCGCAACCAATAAAGATTATAGTCCCACATGACCAAAACCCAGTTATCTTAACGCTGGTGAACGACCCATTTCACTTTCGGCTCGGAAGTTGAAACGGTTCGGGAGGATTAACTCGACGCCACATTTGCAAAAACCCAGTTGCCTTAACACTGGTACGCTATTCATCATCACGATTCGGAAGCCAAAATAATCCTAAAAGCTAACTTCTACTTAACGAAAGTCACTTTTATCGAAACCCAATCACCCTAGCATTGGTGCGTAATCCGCTCTCTCGGATCGGAAGTTAAAACGATTCGAAAAGAATTTACTTAACAAACAAATCAGATTTACGAAACCCCGTTACCTAACACTGGCATCGAACATGTTCAAACGGATAAAGCCATCCAGGCATAAGTTTTACAAAAGAGAGATTAAAACGGAAAACAAAAAGAGGAGACACCTCGGGCTCATTCATCCTGCTCTCCCTCAGGAACATCTCCGGCCTCGGAATTCAAGTTCGTGCCCGCTTGATCGAGCACTCCAGCGTCAAGCTGCTTCGCTTTCTACCGACCTGTTCCCAAGGCCGTCATGAGTGGAGTCGGGAGACACCGGAGGGATTTTCAGATGTCCAAGGAGCTTGGCCCCCAGCCTGGCGTACTCGGCCTCGCATCTCCATACTCATCTTTCCATTTGGCGACCTCAAGCTTTTCATCCTCGATCTTTCCTCCGGCTTCAAGCGCTTCGATCAGCTCGGCATTGGCTTTGGCCTGAGAGAAGTACACGTATCGCTCGGAGACTTTGTCGAACTCGGCCAATCTCGCCTCGGTCATCTTGACTTTCTCGACAAACTCCCCGGCGATCTTCCGTTCGCCAGCTTTCCTCGCTCGAGACACCTCGGTCTCGCGAAGAGCTTCTCCTCAGTAAGCAGGCGTTTAAGTCGCTCAATTTCCGCCTCGGCTTTACGACGGACGCGAACATTCTCCTCAGCCTCTTTCCGTCGCGCCTCCTGCTCAGCAGCAACCTGCGCCACGGCCGTTTCCATCGTTGTCAGTCGCCTCGGCAACCTTCTGCTCAGCTTCAGCCCGAGCAGCATCAAATTGCTCCTTAGCCATGGCATGCTCGCGAGCCGCGGAGTCATAGGAATGAACCATAGTGTTCATCGAGGAAAAAGCCTAAAAAAAAACAAGAAATGGAAACACGTTAAGTATAAACAAAGCAGGCCCATGTTATAAGGCAAAGGATAGGAAATACCTTCAAAAAATTAGCTGCAGTTTTGCCATATCGCTCCGCTTCAACTAAGCCCTCGGGAGCGGGAAGCAGCGGCCAGGCACAAGACGCAATAAGATTGGCAGAGGCAACCTTATCGTGATAAATCGGCCGATGCAGAGCTGGGAGCCCTTTTCGGCTTTTTACGCTTGTCCCCGGAATGCTCTCCTCAGGGACGCTTTCCCTTAGACTTGGTCTGCCCGCCAGCAGGCAAACCAACCACCAGCGCGTTCCCGCCTCGGGAATCCGGTTAGTAACATCCCCAGTCGGGATACCCTCGGGCACCTCGGGCAGGGCCACGGTAACAGCTAGACCGGTCCCCGACTCCACGGGATCAACAATCATCTCGGGGTCAGCGATCACCTTAGTCCCCGCTATAACCTCGGGCGGAGTCAGAGGTCCGAAAGCCGCCTCGATTGCCCTCTGCTCTTCGCGCGCCTTCTTCTCAGCGGCCTTCTTTTCCCTCAAAGACATCTTCACCCCTTGCATCTCCGTCAAAAAACCATGCCTCTGATCTGAAGAAGACGAAGAAGTGGAACAAGACGCACCGTGAAGAACCCTTAGCGCCTTTTCGACCCTTTCTTGAGAGAAATGCTTTATCCAATGACACTTCCTGGCAGCCAACTCCTCGTGTACACTGAAGAGGTCCTCGGGGATACGATCAAGGAAGCTTGGGCCTCGGTCTGCCAAAAATTCGAAAAAATAAACAATCAGTTGAAGTCAATTTAAAACGCACAGCAAGCAAAAACTTCAGATAAGCTACCAATCTTTCTCCATTTCCCAATCATTTTCCCAAGACAGCCCTCGGGGACACAGTCTTCGTCGAGGGCAACGAAGAAGAAGTGATCGGTATATTTCTCGTCTTTGCTCGGGAAGCCACCGATAACTCTTCGCCTCGGGCGAGGAGAAATATAATACCTCTCCATCGCACAACCCGGAACCCGTCGGATCTCCAACAGATTCCTCAGATGATCAAGACCGATGTTGTTATACGTCTCGATCCCACGTATCAAGATCCCAATCAAATGTCTGAGGCCTCGGGTCGTGATCTGGGCCAGAGCAAGTTTATACGACCACAGATATTCAATGATTGGCCTCGGAATCGGAAACCAGAGAAAACAGAAATAGAAGAACCCCTCATATAAGGTGAAGAACCCCTCGGGAGGATCATCAGCCCTCTCGCTCGGGGTTGGCAACCGCAGAGTGATCCCCTCGCTGAAGTTAAAACGCGCCTTTAGATCCCGAAGCGAGTCTGAAGTCGACAAAGTAGAACCAGGGGGATCAGGCCTTTTTACTTTCTTGGCTCGGGCTTTCTTCCTTTGAACCATTGCACCTTGGATTGCCAACTGAAGGAGCCTAGCACCCTCCGCCGGATCATAAGTTACCATTTCACCTTTTACCTCGGGTAAGAGTGGCAGCTCGGGCACATTTTGCCAACGAGAAACACCAGCCTCGTCCGGAGCCGGAGGACGTGCCCTCCTATTCAAAACCGCCTCGGGATCATCAGGGAGATCCTCGTCCCGAGCTATATCGGCGATTGCATCTTCCCGAGCCACAAATTGGCTCGAGTCTCCTTGTTGCTCAGATGACGACTCCGCCCTGCTGTCCGGCTCGGGCCGACCTGATGAACTGGCCACGGATCCATCTGAACTGCTCCAAACCATCTTGCGTTTGTAAACGGGAACACTTCTGCCTCGGGTCGAACCACTTGAATCTGAAAGCGACATTTTCTGGCTCGGGAAAATCAGAGGATGATCGGGAAAAACAAGATCTAGGAGATCGGCAAAATCAACGTAGATCTAACAACGGTGGCGCAGCGACGGAAATAAATCGGAAAAGAAGAAAACGGAAAAGAAATCAAGATCAGAGCGAAAGAAACAAACCTTTAGATTTTTGCTCGAGAATTGCAGAACTGGAAAAAAAATGAATTGCGAGAGGAGTATTTATAAAACGCTTCGGCGCGTCGGGCGCGCGTGGATCCAAAGATAGTTTCACGTCCGCCGAAATTCTCGGGAATAAGCGAAAAACTTTTCCACTTCTCGAGAAGGAAATTCAATCGTCACACGCAAGAAGAAGATGAAACGTCAAAGGGGATTCGAATCGTCAAGAAAATTCAGATCACTAAAGGATTCGAATTTCTTCGATAACCTCGGCGTACAAAATGTCTGAAGCCTCGGGACATAATTTAAAACTGCTCGGACTAATTATCATGAAGCTCATCGCTTGCTCTTCAAGGCAACGAGCTGGGGGGCTAACTGTTGGGGTCGGATTCCACCCGCATTAGGTCCAAGCTAAGACACAACGCCTCGGGACGTATCACCAAACCGGCTCGGGGAACATTGCCAAAATAGCTCGGGATTAAGCACCGAACTGGCTCGGAGAATGCCGATTGATACGGCTCGGGTCATCCTGCACCGGCTCGGGAGCATTTGCCGTGATAGCTCGGGAACCGATACGTCACCATGCCCGAGCTGAGCTTTCCTTTCACCCCGAGCCGACTTCGCAGAATTGTCCGAGGCAACAGGACTACGCCATCATATCCGAGCTGGGCTCTCCTTTCGTCCGAGCCAACTTCACTAATCGCCTGAGCCGTTTCTCTTCAAGAACCCGAGCTCAGTCGACGAGAGTATCCGAGCCCGATCTTCTCAAAGTCTCTTCAGCTCGGGTCGAGCGCCACGCCATCGTCCATGCTTCCCGAGCCGAGGTCATCAAGACACCCGAGGCAAGTACTTAGCATATATTCGTCTTCAAAGGTATCATTTCTAAGCAAGGCATCATTTCCGATATACCCGGAAATGATAAAGGAGAATCTTCGAAGATTGACTCAAATCAGGAAATCTTCCAAAGAGCTCCGAAGAATAAGGAAAAGTATCCTGATCCGCGATATTCTAAGCCGACTTCAAGATAAATGGAAATCTTCCGAGAATATCGCTGGAGAGGCGGCTTATCATCCCTATATAAAGAGACTCAAGGCTCTCACTTTTGGGCAAGCAATATCGCTCTAGAATTTATACTACACAAAGCTCTTACAGCACAAACACCTTTTTCTCTTACGATCAAACTCTTGTACGATCAAAACTATTCTTTTCAATCAATAAGATCAAGAACACCATCTTTGGTTACAATTGTTTCTGTTGTTCTTTGAGAATTCACGTTTATCGTATCCCTAAAATAAAACCCTAGACAAATCTTGATTGTGTTAGTTTCGACTTCCACAACGTGTGTATGATTGGATATAAGAATTAGAACCGCAACCGGATCCCGTAAGCTAAAGTAGTTTTTCTTCATTTAGAAGCTCCAAAAAAGAAAACTCATAGGACTTCGGCCACACCCACAAAGCTTTAAGAGGCATTAAGAAGCTTGGTTAGTATTTTTGGAGTCAAATATGACTAGATATCGTGTGTATGATAGGGTATAAGAACTAGAACCACAACCGGATCCCGTAAGCTAAAGTAGTGATTTTCCGTTTAGAAGCTCCAAAACCGAAAACTCATAGGACTTCGCCCATACCCACAAAGCGTTGAGAGGCAATCAGAAGCTTGGTTAGTGTTTTTGGAGTGAAATATGACTAGATAACGTTTGTATGATTGGGTATAAGAAATAGAACCGCAACCGGATCCCGTAAGCTAAAGTAATGTTTTTTTGTTTAGAAGCTCCAAAACCGAAAATTCATAAGGACTTCGGCCACACCCACAAAGCTTTGAGAGGCATTAAGAAGCTTTGTTAGTGTTTTTGGAGTCAAATATGACTAGAACTTGTGTGTATAATTGGGTATAAGAACTAGAACCGCAACCGGATCCCGTAAGCTAAAGTAGTGTTTTTCCGTTTAGAAGCTCCAAAACCGAAAACTCATAGGACTTCGGCCATACCCACAAATCTTTGAGAGGCAATAAGAAGCTTAGTTAGTGTTTTTACAGTCAAATATGACTAGATAACGTGTGTATGATTGGGTATAAGAACTAGAACCGCAACCGGATCCCGTAAGCTAAAGTAGTGTTTCTTCGTTTAGAAGCTCCAAAACAGAAAGCTCATAGGACTTCGGCCATACCCACAAAGCTTTGAGAGGCATTAAGAAGCTTGGTTAGTGTGTTTTGAGTCAAATATGACTAGATACTTGTGTGTATGATTGGGTATAAGAACTAGAACCGCAACCGGATCCCGCAAGCTAAAGTAGTGTTTTTCCGTTTTGAAGCTCCAAAACCGAAAACTCATAGGACTTCGGCCACACACACAAAGCTTTGAGAGGGAATAAGCAGCTTGGTTAGTGTTTTTGGATGTCAAGTATGACTAGATAACGTGTGTATGATTGGGTATAACCGCAACCGGATCCCGTAAGCTAAAGTAGTGTTTTTCCGTTTAGAAGCTCCAAAACCAAAAACTCATAGGACTTCGGCCACACCCACAAAGCTTTGAGAGGCATTAAGAAGCTTTGTTAGTGTTTTTGGAGTGAAATATGACTAGATAACGTTTGTATGATTGGGTATAAGAACTAGAACCGCAACCGGATCCCGTAAGCTAAAGTAATGTTTTTCTGTTTAGAAGCTCCAAAACTAAAAACTCATAGGACTTCGGCCACACCCACAAAGCTTTCAGAGGCATTAAGATGCTTGGTTAGTGTTTTTGGAGTCAAATATGACTAGATCTCGTGTCTATGATAGGGTATAAGAACTAGAACCGCAACCGGATTCCGTAAGCTAAAGTAGTGTTTCTTCGTTTAGAAGCTCCAAAACAGAAAACTCATAGGACTTCGGCCAAACACACAAAGCTTTGAGAGGCAATAAGAAGCTTAGTTAGTGTGTTTTGAGTCAAATATGACTAGATCTTGTGTGTATAATTGGGTATAAGAATTAGAACCGCAACCGGATCCCGCAAGCTAAAGTAGTGGTTTTCCGTTTCGAAGCTCCAAAACCGAAAACTCCTAGGACTTCGGCCATATCCACAAAGCTTTGAGAGGTATTAAGCAGCTTGGTTAGTGTTTTTGGAGTCAAGTATAACTAGATAACGTGTGTATGATTGGGTATAAGAACTAGAACCGCAACCGGATCCCGTAAGCTAAAGTAGTGTTTTTCAGTTTAGAAGCTCCAAAACCGAAAACTCATAGGACTTCGGCCATACCCACAAAGCTTTGAGAGGCAATAAGAAGCTTGGTTAGTGTTTTTGGAGTCAAATATGACTAGATAACGTTTGTATGACTGGGTAGAAGAACTAGAACCGCAACAGGATCCCGTAAGCTAAAGTAGTGTTTCTTCGTTTAGAAGCTCCAAAATAGAAAACTCATAGGACTTCGGCCACACCACAAAGCTTTGAGAGGCAATAAGAAGCTTGGTTAGTGTGTTTTGAGGCAAATATGACTAGATCTCGTATGTATGATTGGGTATAAGAACTAGAACCGCAACCGGATTCCGTAAGCTAAAGTAGTGTTTCTTCGTTTAGAAGCTCCAAAACAGAAAAAAAGGACTTTGGCCACACACACAAAGCTTTGAGAGGCAATGAGAAGCTTGGTTAGTGTGTTTTGAGTCAAATATGACTAGATCTCGTATGTATGATTGGGTATAAGAACAAGAACCGCAACCGGATCCCGTAAGCTAAAGTAGTGTTTTTCCGTTTCGAAGTTCCAAAACCGAAAACTCATAGGACTTCGGCCATATCCACAAAGCTTTGAGAGGGAATAAGCAGCTTGGTTAGTATTTTTGGAGTCAAGTATGACTAGATAACGTGTGTATGATTGGGTATAAGAATTAGAACCGCAACCGGATCCCGTAAGCTAAAGTAGTTTTTCTTCATTTAGAAGCTCCAAAAAAGAAAACTCATAGGACTTCGGCCACACCCACAAAGCTTTAAGAGGCATTAAGAAGCTTGGTTAGTATTTTTGGAGTCAAATATGACTAGATATCGTGTGTATGATAGGGTATAAGAACTAGAACCACAACCGGATCCCGTAAGCTAAAGTAGTGGTTTTCCGTTTAGAAGCTCCAAAACCGAAAACTCATAGGACTTCGGCCATACCCACAAAGCGTTGAGAGGCAATCAGAAGCTTGGTTAGTGTTTTTGGAGTGAAATATGACTAGATAACGTTTGTATGATTGGGTATAAGAAATAGAACCGCAACCGGATCCCGTAAGCTAAAGTAATGTTTTTTTGTTTAGAAGCTCCAAAACCGAAAATTCATAAGACTTCGGCCACACCCACAAAGCTTTGAGAGGCATTAAGAAGCTTTGTTAGTGTTTTTGGAGTCAAATATGACTAGAACTTGTGTGTATAATTGGGTATAAGAACTAGAACCGCAACCGGATCCCGTAAGCTAAAGTAGTGTTTTTCCGTTTAGAAGCTCCAAAACCGAAAACTCATAGGACTTCAGGCCATACCCACAAATCTTTGAGAGGCAATAAGAAGCTTAGTTAGTGTTTTTACAGTCAAATATGACTAGATAACGTGTGTATGATTGGGTATAAGAACTAGAACCGCAACCGGATCCCGTAAGCTAAAGTAGTGTTTCTTCGTTTAGAAGCTCCAAAACAGAAAACTCATAGGACTTCGGCCATACCCACAAAGCTTTGAGAGGCATTAAGAAGCTTGGTTAGTGTGTTTTGAGTCAAATATGACTAGAACTTGTGTGTATATTGGGTATAAGAACTAGAACCGCAACCGGATCCCGCAAGCTAAAGTAGTGTTTTTCCGTTTTGAAGCTCCAAAACCGAAAACTCATAGGACTTCGGCCACACACACAAAGCTTTGAGAGGGAATAAGCAGCTTGGTTAGTGTTTTTGGAGTCAAGTATGACTAGATAACGTGTGTATGATTGGGTATAACCGCAACCGGATCCCGTAAGCTAAAGTAGTGTTTTTCCGTTTAGAAGCTCCAAAACCAAAAACTCATAGGACTTCGGCCACACCCACAAAGCTTTGAGAGGCATTAAGAAGCTTTGTTAGTGTTTTTGGAGTGAAATATGACTAGATAACGTTTGTATGATTGGGTATAAGAAATAGAACCGCAACCGGATCCCGTAAGCTAAAGTAATGTTTTTCTGTTTAGAAGCTCCAAAACTGAAAACTCATAAGACTTCGGCCACACCCACAAAGCTTTCAGAGGCATTAAGATGCTTGGTTAGTGTTTTTGGAGTCAAATATGACTAGATCTCGTGTCTATGATTGGGTATAAGAACTAGAACCGCAACCGGATTCCGTAAGCTAAAGTAGTGTTTCTTCGTTTAGAAGCTCCAAAACAGAAAACTCATAGGACTTCGGCCAAACACACAAAGCTTTGAGAGGCAATAAGAAGCTTAGTTAGTGTGTTTTGAGTCAAATATGACTAGATCTTGTGTGTATAATTGGGTATAAGAATTAGAACCGCAACCGGATCCCGCAAGCTAAAGTAGTGGTTTTCCGTTTCGAAGCTCCAAAACCGAAAACTCCTAGGACTTCGGCCATATCCACAAAGCTTTGAGAGGTATTAAGCAGCTTGGTTAGTGTTTTTGGAGTCAAGTATAACTAGATAACGTGTGTATGATTGGGTATAAGAACTAGAACCGCAACCGGATCCCGTAAGCTAAAGTAGTGTTTTTCAGTTTAGAAGCTCCAAAACCGAAAACTCATAGGACTTCGGCCATACCCACAAAGCTTTGAGAGGCAATAAGAAGCTTGGTTAGTGTTTTTGGAGTCAAATATGACTAGATAACGTTTGTATGACTGGGTAGAAGAACTAGAACCGCAACAGGATCCCGTAAGCTAAAGTAGTGTTTCTTCGTTTAGAAGCTCCAAAATAGAAAACTCATAGGACTTCGGCCACACACAAAGCTTTGAGAGGCAATAAGAAGCTTGGTTAGTGTGTTTTGAGGCAAATATGACTAGATCTCGTATGTATGATTGGGTATAAGAACTAGAACCGCAACCGGATTCCGTAAGCTAAAGTAGTGTTTCTTCGTTTAGAAGCTCCAAAACAGAAAAAAGGACTTTGGCCACACACACAAAGCTTTGAGAGGCAATGAGAAGCTTGGTTAGTGTGTTTTGAGTCAAATATGACTAGATCTCGTATGTATGATTGGGTATAAGAACAAGAACCGCAACCGGATCCCGTAAGCTAAAGTAGTGTTTTTCCGTTTCGAAGTTCCAAAACCGAAAACTCATAGGACTTCGGCCATATCCACAAAGCTTTGAGAGGGAATAAGCAGCTTGGTTAGTGTTTTTGGAGTCAAGTATGACTAGATAACGTGTGTATGATTGGGTATAAGAATTAGAACCGCAACCGGATCCCGTAAGCTAAAGTAGTTTTTCTTCATTTAGAAGCTCCAAAAAAGAAAACTCATAGGACTTCGGCCACACCCACAAAGCTTTAAGAGGCATTAAGAAGCTTGGTTAGTATTTTTGGAGTCAAATATGACTAGATATCGTGTGTATGATAGGGTATAAGAACTAGAACCACAACCGGATCCCGTAAGCTAAAGTAGTGGTTTTCCGTTTAGAAGCTCCAAAACCGAAAACTCATAGGACTTCGGCCATACCCACAAAGCGTTGAGAGGCAATCAGAAGCTTGGTTAGTGTTTTTGGAGTGAAATATGACTAGATAACGTTTGTATGATTGGGTATAAGAAATAGAACCGCAACTGGATCCCGTAAGCTAAAGTAATGTTTTTTTCGTTTAGAAGCTCCAAAACCGAAAATTCATAAGACTTCGGCCACACCCACAAAGCTTTGAGAGGCATTAAGAAGCTTTGTTAGTGTTTTTGGAGTCAAATATGACTAGAACTTGTGTGTATAATTGGGTATAAGAACTAGAACCGCAACCGGATCCCGTAAGCTAAAGTAGTGTTTTTCCGTTTAGAAGCTCCAAAACCGAAAACTCATAGGACTTCGGCCATACCCACAAATCTTTGAGAGGCAATAAGAAGCTTAGTTAGTGTTTTTACAGTCAAATATGACTAGATAACGTGTGTATGATTGGGTATAAGAACTAGAACCGCAACCGGATCCCGTAAGCTAAAGTAGTGTTTCTTCGTTTAGAAGCTCCAAAACAGAAAACTCATAGGACTTCGGCCATACCCACAAAGCTTTGAGAGGCATTAAGAAGCTTGGTTAGTGTGTTTTGAGTCAAATATGACTAGAACTTGTGTGTATAATTGGGTATAGAACTAGAACCGCAACCGGATCCCGCAAGCTAAAGTAGTGTTTTTCCGTTTTGAAGCTCCAAAACCGAAAACTCATAGGACTTCGGCCACACACACAAAGCTTTGAGAGGGAATAAGCAGCTTGGTTAGTGTTTTTTGAGTCAAGTATGACTAGATAACGTGTGTATGATTGGGTATAACCGCAACCGGATCCCGTAAGCTAAAGTAGTGTTTTTCCGTTTAGAAGCTCCAAAACCAAAAACTCATAGGACTTCGGCCACACCCACAAAGCTTTGAGAGGCATTAAGAAGCTTTGTTAGTGTTTTTGGAGTGAAATATGACTAGATAACGTTTGTATGATTGGGTATAAGAAATAGAACCGCAACCGGATCCCGTAAGCTAAAGTAATGTTTTTCTGTTTAGAAGCTCCAAAACTGAAAACTCATAAGACTTCGGCCACACCCACAAAGCTTTCAGAGGCATTAAGATGCTTGGTTAGTGTTTTTGGAGTCAAATATGACTAGATCTCGTGTCTATGATAGGGTATAAGAACTAGAACCGCAACCGGATCCCATAAGCTAAAGTAGTGTTTTTCCGTTTAGAAGCTCCAAAACCGAAAACTCATAGGACTTCGGCCACACCCACAAAGCTTTGAGAGGCAATAAGAAGCTTAGTTAGTGTTTTTGCAGTCAAATACGACTAGATAACGTGTGTATGATTGGGTATAAGCACTAGAACCGCAACCGGATCCCGTAAGCTAAAGTAGTGTTTCTTCGTTTAGAAGCTCCAAAACAGAAAACTCATAGGACTTCGGCCACACCCACAAAGCTTTGAGAGGTATTAAGAAGCTTGGTTAGTGCGTTTTGAGTCAAATATGACTAGATCTTGTGTGTATAATTGGGTATAAGAACTAGAACCGCAACCGGATCCCACAAGCTAAAGTAGTGTTTTTCCGTTTCGAAGCTCCAAAACCGAAAACTCATAGGACTTCGGCCACACACACAAAGCTTTGAGAGGGAGTAAGCATCTTGGTTAGTGTTTTTGGAGTCAAGTATGGACTAGATAACGTGTGTATGATTGGGTATAAGAATTAGAACTGCAACCGGATCTCGTAAGCTAAAGTAGTGTTTTTCCATTTGGATCGGATGAGGTCGAGTTTTGGGATAGGTTTTCCGTGTTATTTTCACGGAGGTTTGCGATTTGGATTCTCAAAGGGAGATCCGTCGAGAGACGTTGCGCCAGGTCGATGACGCTGGAGGTCTAAGCCGAGGAGCCAGATCTCGTGGAATCGATGGATTTGGAATCCATTTTCGTTGTTTTGCAACGGAGGTGTTAGCTTCAGAGTCAGAAAATCTATTTCTTCCCCACAGATGGCGCCAAAATTTGGGTGATAAAATCCACACTAGAAATTTGTTCTTAGATTTATGGGTAAAGAGGGTTGGATTTTCAATGATGCATTGAGAGTTGAATTACTAAAGAACGAAAGGATTTATTGATGTGAATCAACAGTTTACAACAAAGACTATGAGAATACAAGTGCTTGTAAGTATAAGGTTTAATAGTAGGTAGGCGATGATCCTCTCCAAGTCGTCCATGCTTCTCTTATATAGATCTTCGGGTTAGGTCAACTGCTCCCGAGATCCTTGCTGATATCTCCTAAAATCCAGGTCCTGCTCCGCATATATAGCTGACCTAGTCAATCTTCTCTATCAAGTCGCAGCTTCCTTCCTCTTGGGCCGCAGAGCTGGGCTTCTTTATTATAAGGCCCAAAGATATTTTTGCTTGAGGATTTTGAAGTGCAAAATCCAGGTCCAACAGCGGTTCTTTGTCTTCTGGTTTTGCCAGTATGGGAGGTTCGGTTAGATAGGTTTTCAATTATATGAAAGCCTATTCTCATTTGTCGTCCCACTCGAATTTGCAATCTTTTCGCAGTAGTTGGTAGAATTAGAGACATTTGTCGCTGGATCGGGATATGAATCTGTTGAGAGCGGCGATTATGTCGGTCAGTCGTTGGACCTCGAGTGTTGTCTTTGGTGACGGCATCTCGAGGAATGTTGATATTTGTTTAGGGTTAGCTTCGATGCCCCTTTCGGTGACTATGTAGCCGAGGAATTCTCCCGAGGGAACTCCGAAAAAGCATTTTCTCGGGGTTTAATCTTATCCCGAGTTTGTTGAGTATTTCAAAACATGCTCTTAATTAGGGGACATGGTCTTTTTCTTGAGCCGATTTGACTAGCATATCATGATGTAGACCTCCATACTTTTGCCTAACTGATAGGCGAACATTCTGTTTACCAGTCGTTGGTAGAACCTCGGTCTATTATGAAGGCTCTTTTTTTTCTGATTGTCTGGACGCATGAGTATTTGATTATACCCGGAAAATGCGTCCATGAAGGACAGCAGTTGATGTCCCGCGGTGGCTTTGACTAGTCGGTCTATGTGCGGGAGTGGAAAGCTGTCTTTGGGACATGCTTTGTTTAGGTCGGTGAAGTCGATACATACTCTCCACTTTTCGTTTTTCTTTTTACCACGACGGGGTTAGCAAGCCAATCAGGGTATTTTACTTCTCTTATCGACCCTATTTTCAGTAGCCGATCTACTTCTTCGTTCACGGCCTTGGCCCTTTCGAGACCCAATTTGCGGCGTTTATGTTTTATGGGTCGGAAATTTGGGTCAACGTTGAGCTCATCCAATGCCCACGTAACTCTTGGGATTCGTTTTGTCGATGCAGATTTGGTTAAGTAATGCTTTGCGAGGGACCTCGTTGGGTCGGGTCGGAGGATCTGGCGGCTTGCTTTTCGGTGAGCATGTCCGCTATCATTTATTGCTAGGGGACAGCTTTCTTAATTTGTTCGTAACCTCCCATGTAATCTGGCTACCGTACACGGTTGCCACTCCTCTGTTAGAGAGGAATTTTACGAATTGATGGTAGGTTGACGAGACAGCTTTCATGGCGTGCAGCCAAGGTCGTCCAAGTATCGCGTTGAAGAGAGCAATTTTATCGACTACGATGAAGTTCGTAAGTTTTCTTACTCCTCTAGCGACGGTGGGGAGCTAGATTGTTCCCAACAAAAAGGTCGTTTCTTAGAAGAATCCGGTTACCGGTGTTTTCTTGCCTTGCAGCTCGGAGTCATGGTGTCCCATTTTCTTGAAGGCGTCGTAAAAGAGCACGTCAGCCGAGATTTCGGTATCAACCATGATTTGTGACAGTTCACAGTTGCCAACGTCGATTCGGATGTCCAGGGCGTCATCGTAAGGTTTGTCGAGTTTGGTGGTTTAGTTTTCCCAGAAGGTGATTTGGTGGTCAGGTCCATGCATAGGGTTTTTCCCAGTTGCGTTGGATTCCACTTTCCTTTGGTGCATTTTGATTGAATTTACCGAATCACGTCAGAGCTGTGAACCTCCCATAATGAAGTCTATCCACTTCGGGGAGTGCTGTTCTGCGACGCTCCTGCAAAATTTGTGGAGTCGTAGGGGAAAAAGTGTCGTTTTCTTTTTGGGAGCTGGGGGTGGACTAGGAGCTGGCTGGTCCGATCCTTTCGAAAGGAATAGATCGGTAAAGACGAGGTCTATGCGTTGTTTGGACCTGGAGGGGTGAATCGCCGCTCTCTGGTGTTTGTTCCTTTTTGGAGGACGCTTTGCGTTTTGGGGTTTGTTCCTCCTGCTCGTCGAGTGTTGGTGCAGGGACCTCTTCGACGGTGGGGGCTTTTTTAGAGTTGTCCCCAGCGGCTATTATTTGTGATAATGTTCGACACTCTTATGTACAGTGTCCTTTCTTTTTATGGTATTTGCAATATTTTTCGGGGTTAGGGGCTGGGCTCTCGTCGTCCTCGGCCTGGTTATCGATTGCAAATAGTGTGTGTTGACCTTGGGTCTGGGGTTGGTTTTCCTTTTTAAAGGTTTTTTTGGTGTTAAACTAGGTACTTTGCCCTTTAGACTCTCTGTATTTGAGAGATATGTATGCGGTTTCTTCCTCAGCTCGTGCAAAATGGAGAGCCTTATGGAGGGCATCATCCAAGGTAGCTGGCTGCCAGACCGTGAGTTCCTCACTGAATCTCGAGGAGAACCATAAGCCTTGCGGAGGGCTGCTAGGGCAACCTCTTCATTTAGATTGGCAATCTTTGATTTGGTTGTTTTGAACTTTTCGATGTAGGATCGCAGAGGTTCATTCTGGAGCTGAGTTAGGTTCCATAAGTCAACTTTGGATGTTCTGTTTACGATCAATACCGAGTACTGTTTGAGAAACGCAGCTGCGAGTTGGTCGAAGTTATCGATAGAATTTCCTTCGAGGCTTGCGAACCATTCTAGGGCACGACCTACGAGGTTTTCTGCGAAGAAACGGTAATGTCCCGCTTCGCTCTCCTCGTCGGTTAGGTATGCTCTTGTTATGGCTAGGCGAAAAGCCCTCAGGTGAGCTTTTGGATCGGTCGTGCCGTCATATTCTGGAAAGCGGAGCTTCTCGACATCGCGTATGCGGAAATGAGCAATTCTATCCGTAAACTGAGTTCGTCTCGTTTCCTCTATTACTTGATCTATGTCAGGAGCGTAGCTCACCCCCGTGTGCACCTTAGAATGCATCTGGGCCATATTGGCATTGGTCTATGCAGCGTAGTTGCGGAAATTTTCCATATCAACGATACTCCTCAGATCTATCGCGCGTTGTTGAACGGCATTTGGGGGTTCACGGAACCGTTTTGACGATTTCCAGTCGAGGTCCGTGCTATGGTATCCCATTGGAGTTCGTAACTGTGGTAGGTTCCCGGGGATATGAGAACTTGATGCAGGTGTCTGGTTTCGTATCCACGTATACCTGGGTGGCGAGTAGCCTCGTGGTAGGAGCGGTGATGATGGTAACCTGGGGAAAGTTGGTGTGACTCGCGCCTCTGTTTCCGCGGATGGGTTTCCCAAGGAAGAGGTTATAGGTGCGGGTAGATCGATTATAGGTGCGAATGCTACCTGTCGGTTTACGCGAGGAGTTAACTCTATTCCCGTAAAATCGAGATGAGTTCGGGGGGTCGACTCCGAAGGGGGGTTTGTACCGCTAGGGCGGATGGAGGTCGACGCGGGATCTGGGTTCTCTGGGGGGAAGTCTCCCTGTTTCAGGTAATGCGTTGATGAGCTCGCGCTCTTGCTGTTCCATCCGCGCAACTAGGCTTCGGTTTATGATTTCCTGTGTTTGGCTTTTTTCAACCAAGGTGAGGATCATCTTGCGGAATTTGGCCAACTCGTCGGCAGATCTCCTGGCGATTTGCTCAGTGATGCCGATTTGATTGTGCGAGGGCAGGTCGATCCGGCTGGGAGATCGCGATGTACTGCGATCTCCTCCTCCTTCGATCTGTGCCGGAGGAGGAGGTTGTTCAGAGTCGGATGAGGTCGAGTTTTGGGGTAGGTTCTCCGTGTTGATCTCACGGGAGTTTGCGGTTTGGATTCCCGAAGGGAGATACGTTGGGAGGCATTGCTCTAGGTCGATGACGTTTGAGACCGGTGCTGAGGAGCCGGATCTCGTGGAATCGGAGGACATGGGATCCATTTTCGTTGTTTCGCAACGGAGGCGTTAGCTTCGGTGTCAGAAGAATCTATTTCTTCCCCACAGACGGCGCCAAAATGTGGGTGCTGAAATCCACACTAGAAATTTGTTCTTAAATTTATGGGTAAAGAGGGCTAGATTTTCAATGATGCTTTGAGAGTTGAATTGCTAAAGAACGAAAGGATTTTATTGATCGGAATCAAAGGTTTACAATGAAAAGTATGAGAATACAGGTGCTTGTAAGTATTAGGTTTAGTCGTTAGTCGGTGATGGTCACTCCAAGTCGTCCTCCTTCTCCTTATAGAGGTCTTCGAATTAGGTTAGCTGCTTCCGAGATCCCCGCTGATATCTCCTAAAAATCAAGTCAGTTCCAAAATTGTAGCTGACTTGGTCAATTGCTCTCATCAGGTCGCAGTATTCTCCCTACAGACTGTCGGGCTGAGCCTGTTGTGTAAAATCCATGAATATTTTTGCTGGTGGATTTCGAGGTGCGAAATCCAGGTCCAACAGTATTTTTGGATTTATTTTTACAAAATTGCTTGTAAAATCGTTAAGTGTGAATTTTTTTTTTGAAATATTAAGAATTAAAAAAAATTAATTAGTTAGTATATTTTTTGGATAATCAAGATACCACTTGTATAGTTTTCCGGAAAACGGAAAATACTTAGTCATTTATCGGTGACTTGGAAAAATGTTTTTAAAATTTTTATCGACAAAAATAAGAATGGATTAAGAAAAAATCCAAGAAAAAATCCACCAAAGATTGGTGAATTCTTTAATTAGGCATTTCCAGAGGAAGAGACTTTTCGGGGCCGGCCCCTTTTTAAGTTCGTCCAGTCCATTCCAGCTTTTTGTCCTTTCACATCTAAAAGCGGGAGACCCAACAACAACCATCTTCCTCGTGAAAACAGAGAGAAAGAGGAAGAAGAACAGGTCCCTGAGAACTATTCGAACATGAGGGAGATCATTAGCATTCATATCGGACAAGCTGGTATTCAGGTCGGAAATTCTTGTTGGGAGCTTTATTGTCTCGAACATGGTATCCAACCCGATGGCACCATGCCCAGGTCTTTATATTCATAGCTCTAGTTTATTATGACCATCTTTATTGTTTCTGGGTTCGAATCAAAATTCCCTTTTGAGAAATTTGTTCTTGTTATTTGTTATTGACATGGCTCTAATGATTTAGGGTAGTAATAAAACTTTGACAAGTTCAAGTTTTTAAATAATTGGGTTTTGTTTTGCAGTGATAGTACTGTGGGTGTATGTCATGATGCATTCAACACATTCTTTAGCGAGACAAGCTCAGGCCAACATGTTCCTCGGGCTGTGTTTCTTGATCTCGAACCAACCGTCATTGACGAAGTAAGAACCGGCACTTACAGACAGCTTTTCCATCCCGAGCAACTTATCTCTGGCAAAGAAGATGCAGCCAATAACTTTGCTAGAGGCCATTACACTGGTTATTAACATTTTCCACCTCTCTTGTTTTTTTTGTTATGAATTTTTCTTTGGCTTGCTAGATTGATCCACCTTTAGTGGCAACCGAATTTTAAACTGAAAACATATCTGCTTTCGTTTTGTCTAACGGTAATTAGCAAAACATTGTACTTCTTAATCATGTGTGTCTGAGTTTTGAGTTTTGTAGGTTATTCTAGAGAGTCTAGCAAAGCTAAGACAAATTTTAATCAAGTAATTGTGTGAGCTTTAATGCATTTTTTATTCGGTTTTTGTAAATTGTGTCATGTGTTTTCGTGGTAATACCGGGTACTTCATATCTAGATAATAGCTTCAGAAGTTAAATATAGATATCACTATGTATCAATTCATCTATAAGCTAACAAGTAGGGTATCAATGTGCACATGATTGCTTGCCATAGTAACAATGAACTCTGTCTTTTTTTCTTTGCTCAAAATGGCTCCATTTCATCCATTGCTTATGACGAGAAATGGCATATTTAACCATGACTGGTTCATCATCTGCTAATTTTCATGGTACTGAAATTTGTTCCATCGATGCAGTTGGAAGGGAAATTGTTGACACCTGCCTTGAAAGGCTGAGGAAATTGGCCGACAATTGCACAGGGTTACAAGGATTTTTGGTGTTCAATGCTGTTGGGGGTGGAACAGGTTCTGGTTTGGGTTCTTTACTGTTGGAGCGCTTGTCCGTAGATTTTGGAAAGAAATCTAAACTCGGTTTCACCATATACCCTTCTCCTCAGGTACTACCACAGATTTTGATTGGGTTTTACTGCAGAAATATATAGCGTTCGAACTCTTTTTTTTTTTGGTCTCAGGTTTCTACAGCAGTTGTAGAGCCATATAACAGTGTTCTCTCGACTCATTCTCTTCTCGAACACACAGATGTTGTTGTTCTTTTGGACAATGAAGCCATATACGATATCTGCAGGAGATCTTTAGACATTGAGAGGCCTACGTACACCAATCTGAACCGCTTGATCTCCCAAACCATCTCTTCGCTTACAACTTCTCTGAGATTTGACGGTGCCATCAACGTGGACATCACAGAGTTCCAGACCAACCTTGTACCTTACCCTCGGATCCACTTCATGCTCTCCTCTTATGCACCTGTGATTTCATCTGCAAAGGCCTACCATGAGCAGTTCTCGGTCCCTGAGATCACGACTTCTGTCTTTGAACCTTCCAATATGATGGCCAAATGTGACCCAAGGCATGGGAAGTACATGGCTTGCTGTTTGATGTATCGTGGTGACGTTGTGCCTAAGGATGTCAATACAGCCGTTGCTGCCATCAAAACCAAGCGAACAATTCAGTTTGTTGACTGGTACGAGCTCACACTAGTGTTTCTTTCTCTCTTAAGTCTTCTTCTACTACACATTTCAAATCTTTGGTCATGTTAAAATTAGGTGCCCAACTGGATTCAAGTGCGGAATAAACTACCAGCCGCCTTCAGTTGTTCCAGGTGGTGACCTGGCGAAGGTTCAACGAGCAGTTTGCATGATCAGCAACAATACTGCAGTGGCGGAAGTGTTCTCTCGCATAGACCACAAGTTTGATCTCATGTACTCCAAAAGAGCATTTGTCCATTGGTATGTAGGTGAAGGCATGGAAGAAGGAGAGTTCTCTGAGGCCCGTGAGGATCTTGCTGCTCTTGAGAAAGATTATGAGGAAGTTGGTGCAGAAGGAGCAGAGGATGACGACGAAGAAGGCGATGAGTATTAGAAAGACACAAGAGTGGTTTTCCATTGTTTCTTTCTTGTGACATACAGCAACTATGTCTATGTGAATGTGATCTCTACAGTTATTTTGTGATGTTTTACGGGTCTCTCCCCTTTTATTTCTCATTTGTGTTTGCTAATGGATTGCATTTATAGTGCATCTCAATACAAAGTTTGAAGGATTATTTCGTGGTTTATTTTGGCCCTTCAAATGTCTTCTACGCTCTATATAAGGCCATTACCGCAATGTGTCTTGAGAGAAGATGGTGATTATCAGAAGATGGTAGAGTTCAAATTTATCATCTTCAAAGACAAGAAATTTGCATCCAAGGAAGAGTAAAATGTGCAAAGAAAAACAAAAACAAAAAAATACAAAGGACGCAATTCAAACAAAGTTCCAGATCATACAAGAAAACCAAGATTTCCTGAATGTGAAAACCTGCTTTTCATAATGTTCCACCTCATTTCTTCTCACTACCATTCTCAAGCTCCTTCCTTAACTGACGCGAGAAGTCGTCATTGACATCATCATCATCCCAATCATCTTCCCACTGCTGGCTAACTTCCTTGACTTCTTCTTTCTCCAACCAATCTGCAAAACATGAAAAGATCCATTGATATTTACTTCCTTAAACTGTAAATCGACACCAAACACATCCATTCCACATCAGAACTACACAAGTCATACAATAGAGACCATCTTTATCAAATCTGTTAAAATCGGAAAAAATCTCATCAAGGAACAAGACATGGTGCAGAATCAAAAGGAACCCGTAAACCAAAATCATAATAATCGTAGCCTAGATTGAATTCTAGCGGACCCCAACTCTCCCCAAGCTACTCAATGCCCCAAATAGTTACCAAATCCACAATGACCGTTAGGTTTTAGCTCATGAAACATTGGCTACACATAATCACCAATCAGTTCCTGATAAAAACTGCTCCTTTATCCATATATTTTACCCGTTTTCGCATCAGAAGTACCCGATATATCTTTAACAATTCTTCCAATACAAGTGTTAGTTAAATCTTGAGACTCAAAACAGACTAGCAAAGCAGAATCTGATCAAGGAACAAGATACGGTGCAGAATCAAAACCAATCCAGAAACCATAATCAAAGAAATCGTAGCCTAGGTTCAATTTTAGAGGTTTATACCAAAACCTAATCACCAACGAAATTGTTCTTTATAACCTCGTAGCTTCATCGTTAAAACCATATAACAGATGATGAATCAATTCAAAAATCAAAGAAGCAACTAGTAACAACAAAAACTTCACCTTCGTTGATTTCAAATTCCTCGAACTCATCGTCGTCCTCAAACAGATCCATCTTTACCACTTCAGCAGTCGCCGCCTTCGGTTCTGTCGCCATAGGTTAAAGGAACCAACCGGATCGAGAAAACCTAAGAAGAAGAAGACGAAAACTCGATAAATTTTGCAAGTAATTATCGCAACCCTAACCTCTCTGAGAGCTTTAACGAGAGCGTTTTTGGTCGAAGAAGCCAGTAATTATGATTTTGCTTCCAAGCACAATTATCTATGTTGAATGGAAACTCTCTTCGAGGTCCGTTTCCCGTTTCCGAAACGTTTCGGAAACGGAAACACGAAAAACGTCACGGAAACGCGTTTCCTAAAAATCTATGTTTGAAAACACGATGGAAACTCACGTTTCTAAAATGGAAACGCGACAAATTTTTTTTTATTGACTTTGGAAACTTAATAAATGAAAGTTGAAAAGATTAAGATTTATAATACATATAACTAATTTTGGAAGACTCTGAGTTTTAAGATCTTTTTATCGACAAACTAGATTTGGAGGCATCTTTATATGATCTACGATGAAACTAATGAAAATGAGAATGAAAATGTTGGTCTAAATTAAATATTTGAACTTGAACCTGTTAATCTTTTTTCTTTTAGAATTTTAATTAGTTAACCTATTTAATATTTGATGTTTTGGACTTTATTGTTTAATTAAACCATTTTTTATAGTTTTATGTTAATGTTATATATATACATATATTATATGTGTATACGTTTCCAATCCCTAATTATAGAAAAAAATCGTTTCCCGTTTCCGAAACGTTTCGCTTCTACGTTTCCGTTTCCGTTTCCATGCAACATAGACAATTATAACATCTTGTATCGAACCGGTTAGACCGTGATTTCCTTTTCGTGACGAACCGGTTAGACCGTGTTTTCCTTTTTGTGAATTTGTAAAATTTGATGATTTTTGGAGATTATATAATGAGTGGTAAATTAATTATTTTTAGTACAGTATAGAATTTGAATCGCACCAGTGTCCGTTTCTGGTTGGGCAAATATGGGATAATCGCTACTCGACTTCACTTTTGACATGGATTTTCTGATTCATCTTGGATTCTACTTCTGAGAACATGAACAAAAAAATCATATATCTGTAAGAAAAAAATAGGCCCACAAAAACCTCACTAAGTTCAACAAATTCAATCTAACCTCAAAACATCATCCCTGACAAGAGAAACCAAAGGATCAACAAAACCAAAGAATAAGACGAACAAGAAAAGGAAGAGGCTGAGGAAGCCACAATCTGAATAGGGAAATTGCATTGTCCTTGAGATATATTCTGTGTGGTAATGGTGGCCAAACCTTGGAAGAAACAAGCACTTTCATCTTGATTCTTCACTTGAAAATACATGTTAAACGCATACGACGCATTCCCATTGGCATCAAGTGTATTGCACGAAGATCCATAACCAAGCGCTGTGCAATCCGAGAAAGTGCAGGCGAAATCTATGTTAGCCGCCAGTTTTGTCAAATCTTTGGCTTCTGGATTAAACGTACACCACTTGTTGGGTAGATACGGCACGTTTTGTGCACCAATCAACAACTTGTTCTGCCCTTGACCTGACAGATCTATAGGAAACTTTGGTTGCCCGTCGAATTTAAATATTCCCCAATGCCGTTCAAACGGTCCCGGTGCTATACTTTTCGCATCCTCATCGAGTAATCCGAACAAGTATACCTCAATGTAGGTCGGTCTCAATGGAGTGCCTTTGTTTGTTCCAAGCCTCGGTAAAAGCCCGTTGTAGAATCTGTAAGCATTGCCTGCGAAAAAACCGTTTTCAAAATCATAATTAAAACACTTCACGAAAGATAATGAATACATCTAAAGCATTGAAAATGTCAGATATCTACCGGAATTCGCGTGTTTGTCACCCTCGGTTGGCCAACCGACTTCTCCAACGATTATTGGCATATCGCCATGACCAACAGCTTTCAAAGACGACACCAAAGTGTCGAAATTGGCATCAAAAACATTTGTGTAATCAATACCGTTGTCATTTATCGGTTGAGCCCCATCGAAAAAGGCGTAATTGAGTGGGAAGTCATCATTCCCATAGAGACTTAAGAAAGGGTAGATGTTTATTGTGATGGGAGCATTGTTCTTGCCAAGAAAGTCAACAATTTGAGTCATTTGACCAATGATATCGGGACGGAATCTTCCTGCAGATGGAACAGGGTTGCTTGCTGGTGAATCGTATACATCCGCGTTTAAAGGGACTGTTGCTTTGACTGAGTTTCCTAGTCCAGCTTCATTTAGAGCGTTTTGAATGTTCGCAAGTGCAGGAAATGTGAGGTTAATGAACGATCCATTGTATGATTTGAGGAATGGCTCATTCCCAACAGCTACAAACCTGAAACACATCCACAAGAGATTAGCTTCACTAGTTTCACTGAGACATATAAACACATTGTTGTCTAAACATGTTCTCCATTTGACAGTACTTCTAAAAAACACATCCACAAGAGATTAGCTTCACTAGCTTTCATTAGTGTTCAAAGATTTACTTTTTTCAGATATTTGATTTCACAATCAGACAACACAGCTTTCACCAGACATTGAAATTCCTAAACAATCAATCTTCCGAAACACATAAATATATATATACACACACAAATTTTGTCTATTACTCTGCAATAGACATAACAACTCAAACACAAATTTTGCATTTGGCAATTTCATAAACTAAATAGTCATGGGTTTATGAGGTTTGGACAAACAAACACAAAGAATGTTAATTTGACGTTTAGACAACATTATAACCAAAGAGTAGTAACAATCAAACTGAGACATAAAAGAGAGGAAGAGAGAAACTCACGTGATATTGACACCACCATCGAAGTTATAACGAGTGACATTCTTACGAACCCAATCTTTGGCTCGGTCATAACTGGTCATAACCTTAAGCTGATCATTGGGAATAGCAACCATCACTTCAAGACCCGAGCCAGCGAGTGCACCCATGGTTGTCTCGTCTGCGTCAAAAAGCTTAACCTTGTTGATGTTATTGTCCTTAAGCATCTGAACCACTGTCTTTGGAGGCAGCTTATGTGTAGCCATTGTTCCCCAATTCACACCCAACCCATTTACCAAAATACCCAAATAACCAATTACGATTACGAATCCGACGACGATGGCTAACAGATTTGACATCGATCTTCACCTGAGAAAGATTAAAAGGTGAGATTTTTACCCGAAATTCTAAAATCTCAGTTTGACAAAATCCAACATTTGGGAAATGAGAAACTTTTAGAGGACCCATTACCTCCTCCTTAGATATGGAAACTGATAAAAACGCGTACAGAGAGAAGAAGAAACGCGTGGAGACTGTAGAGAAACCTAAAAAGGTAAACTTTTTGTTTTTGGGAAACTAAAAGAGAGATAAAAGTTGGAGATATTTTTGGTTGAATTGTGAATAAATGAATGATGAGTTTTAATAGAATAATGACGTTGTGGGTGGATTTATAACGGCTCTATTTCTCCGGAGAGAACATGGGCCAATGCTCGTTCAGTCTTTGTCATCCAACTAGTAATAAACAAATTATTTCATGGGACATACGGTTACCGACATAAAATTTTAATGCATCTTTGATCTAATTCCTTGTGATGAAATATTTTATAATTAGGCGTGTATGATATGATCCAACCCAAACTCATCCAAAACAAGGTTTGAAAACCAATCTAGATCATATTTTGGTTTAATCGGTTAAGTGTTTCTACATTAGAAAAACGAATTTCGATAGAACCTTAGACTTACACATTTTATTAAAAGTTTAAAACCCTTTGAATCAAGAGTACCTTTATATAAAAAAACAGAACCTGAACTAAAACAAAACTCATCATCTGAGAAGGTTCTGAAACTACATTTTGTTTCACTTTGGTAGATATCATATACTTTGATAGATATACTTTGCTAACCCGAATGGTCTAAACCAAATACCTTTTGTTAACAGCAACACAAATGTGCTTAGAAAGCTGAATAAAGATATACCTTTTTCTGTTGTTCTTCAAATAATCATATAAAACTCAAATTTTAAAAAAAAAATTTTACCAAAAATTCAATCAGAATAGAAAATTTTTATCGATATAGTGACAAGTTCGCCCAATGACTACTAATATCATGGACATTATCCTACAAAATTACCAAATTTTACAATGTTCGTATGCTGATTTCAGAATAAAAATTTGGTTCCACACAAGGTTCAAATCCCATAACGTCTTATTTGAGAAAGAAAACACACCCACAAGTGCCAAAAGTCTATGTAATGTGAGTATAGTTACTGGCTAAAAAGGCCTAAAGAAAAATATCAAATCTTATCACAATACAAAAATTGTTTGAAGAGACAAAGTTTCTAGAACGTATATTAACATCTTAATATATCTTTTACAGCTCAAAATCATAGACCAATGACAAAAAGTCTCGTCTCTAAGTTCATAGGAAAATAAATAAGAATGCATGCAAAGAAACAAATGACAGGGTAAAACATATATTTCAAAGGATTGTAGTGAACCATTAATTACATCGTATGTAACATTTGTGATACTCAAAAATAGGACAGTTGGATGAGACTTGATCCGAAAATGGGTTTGAAGTAACTTCGTGTTAGGCCTAATATTCATTAAAAATGCTTTTGCACTTTAATTAGCCCTTAGAAAACACATTTTCTTGGACCATCTTAATAAAACAAAACTAAACAATGAATCCATTATTATGATAACATTGTGAATAGATAACTCTTACATTGTGAGTACTGAGTAATCCACTACTACCACTCTAATCGATAATAAATTATGAAATAAAAATGGTAAGTGTGTTAATAAATGAATTTTTTTTGTAAAAATGAATAGAAATTATTTACATACATAATATAAGGTCTATTTTGTCATGTATATAATGAAGACATTAACACTACAATAAGAAATAAAATAAAATAAAATATATATACTTTAGTTATTTTTAATATCTCTAGCTACAATTCAATTTAAATGATAAGAGTAAAATGAAATTTTCAAAAAACAAGCATGAAATAAAACAAGAATAATTGAAACACAAATTATTTTATTATAATTTTTATTTTATAATTTTCTTAAATAATTTTCAATTATTACGTTATTATTTGTTGTTATTTGACCATATAATGTTTTAGTTATATAGTCAAAATTTTCTTCTACTACTCAAAATCTTAAATATTTAGTTAAATTCTTCTTAAAACACAAATAATTAGACAGATTTTACCGTTATCACTTAGAGCATATGCAATGAGAGTTTCTCACCAAAGTCTCTCACATATAAAAGTAATAATAAAATAATAAATACTATTATTTAATTATGAGAGTCTCTCGAAAAAGTGGTGAGGGTCTCTCAAATGAGAGACTTTAGGAAACTCTCTCCACATTTTTAGAGACTCTCATAATTAAATAATATTATTTATTAGTTTATTATTATTTTTGTATGTGAGAGACTTTGGTGAGAGACTCGTCAATGCATTATTCACATGCTTTTTGACTCTCGTATTTTATATTTTGTTTATGATTTGCATGATGACGTTTTTGTAAAAAATACTAGATTATTATGAACACGATATTAATTAATAAAATATATTAGTTCAGAGTCCTAATTAGCAACAAAATATACATATAATGTGAAATAAAATTTTAAATAAAATAAATATCTAGGTGGAAGCTAGTCAGATTTTTATATAGGTGAATATAAATGGGTGATGAACTGATGATAAAAAGGGAGGACGACAAGACAAAGGATAAAATTGAATGGTAATTAATGGCAAACGGGAAAAAGGATAAAGCAGTGCATCCGAGGCTCCGGACCATCCGTTTTCTAAAAAGTAGTAAGATGAATTTTATTTTATATTTTAAATCTTAGTTAGTCAGAAAATTTGAAGACCAATCAAAACAAAAGAACATGAATCAGTGAACCAATGAATCATGGTTACGTATTATGTGGTGATAACGATAAGGACCCAAGACAACTTCTTATGATCAGAAAATGATAATTTGATAAACTCGTCCACAAAAAAAAAAAAAAAAACCTCGTTTATAATAAAGCTTGACAATTCTGATTAACTTTCGTTGGTGGCTCAGCCCACTACAAACTTCATTTGTCTTATCTTTTCTTCTCCTTACTCTCCATCAATGGCTTCTCTTATCTCTTTCTCTTTGCTCCCAAAACCAAAAGCCGTAAGAAGTTCAATTTCAGCTCCTCAGACACAGACAATAATTGAGAGGCTTGAAGATAAATTCGGACGAAAAGGCATAAAATTCTCGGAATCAAACAACATTCCTATGGTAGAGCTTAAGGTGAGAAATGGAAGTTCATTAAAACTGAGTCTATCAGATGCTCATGTGGTTTCATATAAGCCAAAGGTATACTGGAAAGACGAGGGATTCGAGGAAGTCCTTTACACAGTTGATGGTGATGAGAGCAGAGGTGGGGTTGGTCTTGTTATCGTAAACGGGGAAGAACCTAATGGACCAAAAGGAGTGTCTTCAGTAATCTCAGGATATGATTGGAGTGTCAAGGATACTGATTCAGACGCCATTGATGCTCTTCAGGTGATTGATTCAATACCTCAATATGTCAAATATTGTCCACACAATGATGAAATCTTTGTGAACGTTCTCAGATCGAACTTAGCTGTACGGCCGGGGTTCTCGACATAACGTATATCGTCTCTCTCTATCCAGTAAGCATGGCTACAGCTCTGGTGGTGAAGAACAATGGTCGCAAACCAGTTACCCTTAAACCGGGGATTATGAGTTACTTGAGGTTCAAGAAACGGAGTGGGGCAGGAATTCAAGGACTAAAGGGATGCTCTTATTGCCCTAACCCGCCTTTGTCATCGCCTTTTGAGCTCTTGTCTCCTTCCGAGGCAATGAAGGCGGACTCTTCCGGGTGGTTTGGGTCGGACGAAGGGGAAAAGCCGGGGATTTGGGCAGTAGAAGATTCTGTTATTACACTTCTTGAGAAAAAGATGAGTAGAGTATATGGTGCTCCTCCGGCTGAGAGATTAAAGGCAGTCTATAACACTCCACCTTCAAAATTTGAAACTATAGATCAGGTAAATCTATGCCAATTTATATTCTCTATGATATATATCATGGTACCATTCGTTTCTGCACTTGGATGCAAAACTTTATATAGTTTGGATGCGAAAAAAAAAATACCAAAAGAAATTTCCAAACTAAAATATATATTTTGAATAAATCATACATTTGTGTAAATTAGTAATTTCCAAAATTTATGAATCGCATCTTGACACAAAATATCAGAATTTCGTTTTGACTCTAGCGGAATTCTGTTTTCTCGCCAAAATTGGTCCAAAAATTGTAGAACTCTATACTGGTGCTGAAACTGTAAAATTTCGCTTTAGTGTTAAAATTATGGAATAAGGTTTTAACGCTATCAATGTAAAATGGCATTTTTATAATTTAAGTCATCAATATCATAATTTTCATAACTTTTTCAGATTTTCTAGCAAACTCAAAAAGAAAAAGAAGCAAAAAACAACTGTGTATCCAAATACAACATCAAGATGCAAAAATTTATTTTGGTAGATATTGAATCTTGATATAGAGTCTCAATGTGGATAACATGTTACTTTTATGTTTTTTTTTTTTATCTACGATGTCTTACAAAACTTTAATTATCTTATATACAATTTTCTATCTCAGTTTATTGCTTAAGGGAGATTTTCTAACGCTAAATATGAACTCAATAGAATCTGATGAGTTTGGAATTTGGATTTTGCAGGGAAGAGGATTGTTTTTCAGGATGATAAGGATAGGGTTCGAAGAGATGTATGTGGGATCCCCAGGATCGATGTGGGACAAGTATGGGAAGCAACATTACTTCGTGTGCACAGGTCCAACGTCAATGCTCGTTCCTGTCGATGTGGCTTCCGGAGAGACATGGAGAGGAGCAATGGTAATCGAGCATGATAATTTGTAAATTTCATTAACTATAGTTCTGTATTCTTCATTTTTTTCTCTATTTTTGTTGCCATTTTTTCTTCTACATTAGTAAAACAAAATTGATGTCGTCATTTCTTTTTGTCTCAGAAAATATATGAGTTGCAAATATTTATTTTATTGTTTTTATAACGTAAATTTTAAGTAAGTACGAAAAGATTTGTGATATTGCACATACTAAATAACTTAGAAGACATTGATCTGTTACAGTTTTTACCTTTTTCACTCTTATTTTAATGTTTAGGAAAATTGGACATAAATGATGTCTACTTAAAAATTTATCCATATATCCTCTTTTTTTTGTAGATTGGTCAAATAGGTTTTTTTAAAATCAAAACCCAACTTTACCCTCATTTTCTCTCAAAATTAATTTAAAAAATAAAACTTCATAATTGATTTTAAAAATTAAAATAGAAATAGAAAATTCACAAAACCTCCAAATGAATAAGAGTCTTTCATAAGACCTAATAAAAGACTTTTTCCCATTCTTTTTATTACATCTGAACGTGTTTTAGAAATATTTTTACCAATGCAAACTCTAAGCTCTGTCTCACTTTTTGTTTGATTTAGAAATTCTCAGCTATGTCTCAATTGGTGCATGTGTAAATTGTTTCCCATATCTCTTATTGATCTATTTAGTTTACTATTTTTGTGTGTGTGTGTGTCATGAGTAGCTCAAGTAGGTGTCTTGTTTACATATTTAGTTATAGGTTTTGTCTCTTGTAAATCTTCTTCATCTAATTAAGTCAATTGTAAATCTTTTTCAGCTAAAGACATCCACATATCGTCATTGGAAATATTTTTTATGTCTTAATTCATGTTTCAATCTTCATTCAAGTTTGTTTCTGCATGTTGAAGACTGTTTTTGTGTTTTCCTAATTCTTGTGTGTGTGTTTGTACTTTTTCTTGTTTTTAATTGAATCTCCTCTTTATATTGTGGCTCATATTCTTAACATGAAATCAGACCACAAGTTTATGAAATTAGAATTCTTTTGTGATTCTTCTTAAGCTGTTTAGATATTTTTTCTATTATTTTGGTTTGAAAGAGTAGTCACTGGGGATGAATTTCAAGTTTGGTTTCAATTTTAGTTTACATGACACTGAAGTAAAGTCCAGTAAACTGTAATTTGATTTGAAACTCTCAGCTCTTAGGGTTTAGAAACGTTTTAGGTTTTTATCTTTGTCTAAAAAACGTAGACAACAACTTCTACATCTTGTAGATCGTAATCTATATATAATAGCAATCTAATAAATACCATTTGCACATCTGAACGGTTGCGTCTTTTTATCGCAACCTTTCGTTTAAATCGGTTATTTTTTTACGGTTATTTTGGTTGCGTCTTTTTATCGTAATTTTCGTTATAATCGGTTATTTTTTTACGGTTATATCGTTTCCAATAAATACCATTTGTACATCTGAACGGTTGTGTCTTTTTATTGCAACATTTCGTTTAAATATTTATGGTTGTTTTTCTTACAGTTATTTTTGTACGGTCATGTTGTTTTATTGAATTTCTTTTTACGTAAACCAATAAACTACATATAAAATTGGTTTATTTCATAGTTTACATATGGATATATTTTTAATTTTTAAACTAAAATTTATATTTTACGGGTATGTTTTTTAGAAAATTGCAATCCGAATATCTTCAGCGGTTGCTTCTTTTTATTGTACCTCTTCATAAACAGTTGCAACCTTTTATTCGAATTATTGCAATATTTAGTTTATTTCACGAACAATTGCAACCTTTAGTTTATATCACAAACAATTGTAACCTTTGATTTATATATTTAGTTTATTTCACAAACGATTGCAACCTTTGATTTATATATTTTTTTTTGTTTTTCACGAACAATTGCAACCTTTGGTTTATTTTACAAATTGCTATAACATCTAATTATCTACCGTCGCATCTCTCGGTATAATTTTCATAAATTAATATTTTTAATTTTTAATTACCAAAATGCATTTAAATGAGATTGTAATCGTTTAATTGAACCGTTGAAACATTTGGTTTATTTGACCAATCATTGCAATTTTTGGTTTTGTTTTACGAACCATTGTAATCTTTAGTTTATTTGACGAACTTGACGAACCGCTACAACTTTTGATATATCGCAACATTTCATTTATTTCTTTTTAAACTAAAAAAATTATTTTACGTTATGTTTTTTGAGAAAGTTGCAATCCGAGTAAATATTTTTTATGCTTGCATCTTTTTATCGTAATTTTTCATAAAATGATTGCAGCCGTTTAGTTGAACCATTGCAACATTTAGTTTATTTCACGAAAAATTGCAATTTTAAGTTTATTTTATAAATCGTTATAACATTTAATCATCTACCATCGTTATTATTAATTTTCGTTTGATATTTTCTTTAACGATTTTTGAAATATTTTCCCCCGCGACATCGCGGGGGTCCGGAGTCCTAGTCTAAACAATAAATATCCATTTAAATCGTAATCTAAAAAAAAAATTGTTTCATTTTCTGAAGATTTACTTTCTATATTTAAAACATTCTAAAAATTACAGAAAACGAAATCTACAATACCGTAGAATTTACATTCTAAACGAAGATTATAATTTCTAACGATGGCAGAAGATGTAGAAATTATTAGAACGGCTATTCAAAAAAATTTAGAACATAGAGCAAAAGTAGAATGCATGTTCTAAATATTTTAGATATATGATTTTCGGATTTTTAAAATTTTCAGAACATAAATGTAGTCTGAAATATGTAGAACATGTATAAAAAAGCATAATACACACTCTGAACTCTAGAAAACGTGTTCTACCAAAATTAGATGAAACTTTATCTATCAAAAAATCAAAATTTTTTAAATCAAATCTAAATTTTTTACTTCAAATCACCTCTATTCTTGTATATCTACCTGTTTTTATGATTATTTTTTAAAAAAACATGTAAATTATGGTGTAGGGGTAAAATCGTCCAAACTGACAATCTCACAAAAAAGGTATATATAGACAAATTTTTAAGTAGATATCCTTTATTTCCAATTTTCCCATAATGTTTTCTTTGCTTTATCGAATTTTTTTTATTTTCTATTAAGTCATGTTAAGTAGTAGAACGAAAAAATAATAGAGTTTTTTGAGGAAAACTGAAAAAAAAAGATTACAGCAAAATAATACTGTTGATCGAAAGTCCCCTCTAGAATCGATCGACAACCCCTTCAAAGGCAAGATGAGACAACACTGCCATTGAAAAAATTGATCGACAACCTTATATGCATTAATCGACACCTCTGTTTGTGTTGATCGACAACCTTTCCGCAAAAAGGCAAAAAGAGAAAAAGTTTTGAATTTTTCGCTTTGCCTCGGAGACTTCTTACCTAAAACTGACATACGCTTGGTCTGGTGGTAACAAATGGGTTATATAACATTAATAGCGTTAATACGATCAAAACTCTATCTTTCTCGTACAATTTCTTTCATCTCTGCATCTTTACCCAAATCATTCTCCACTTTTGCAACTAATCTACTTCACAACCACGAAAAAGACGAATCCTTCGTTATAGCTGTCGTCTCGTCTCATCAAATATCACTATCGCAAAAAAAATTCTAACTCCAACAACGACGTCTTAAATCATATATTAACTCTCTCTGCTCTCTTCTTCGATCTCTCCCAATTCGAGGCTTCTCTAATCTCACCTTCCATCATGCGATGAAGAGGTTAGGGTTGAATGTATGACAACGGCCGTTAAATCGGAGGTTTGGATTTACCAACAATTCAAAGACTCTCGTACTTTATATTTTGTTTTTGATTTGCATGATGATGTGTTTTAAAAAAAACAATTATTATGAACACGATATTAATTAACAAAATACATTAGTCAGAATCCTAATTAGCAACAAAATACACAAATAATGTGAAAACAAGCATCTAGTTGGGAGCTTAGTCGGACTTTTTTTATAGTATAAGATCAACTTTTAATGGTGAATAAATGGGTGATGATAAAAAGAGAGGACGAGAAGGCAAATGATAAAATGAATGGTAATTTACGGCAAATGGGAAAAAGGATAAAGGAGTACATCCGAGGCTCCGGACCATCCGTTTTCTAAAGTAGTAATAAGAATTTATTTATTTATGTATTTCATATTTAAAGTATTAGTTATTCAGAAAATTTGACGACCAATCAACAGAAAAGAACATGAATCATTGAACCAATGGATAGCATGGAACTAGCTAGAAGCCTAGATCCATAGGTTATGATATCAAATCCAGAATCATGGTTACGTATTCTGTGGTGATAACCGATAAGGACCCAAGACAACTTTCTTATGATCAGTAAGTGATAATTTGATAAGCTCGTAAACAAAAAACTCGTTTATAATAAAACTTGACAATTCTGATTAATTTTCGTTGGTGATTAACGTTTCTAAGTTCTAACGTTCTTTTACCAAAAAAAAACATTCTAACGTTCCTTTTATCAAAACAAAACATACTATCGTACAAGAAATTAATTTTTTTTTTCTTTCTTAACATTTAAAATTTCTCAAGAGCCGTTCAAATACAGATTTTATTTCCAAAGTTTAATTTTGATACCAAACGTTCACTTTAATTAAAAACACATATACTGATCATGTTATTGTTAAAATTTCAACACTATCTGTCCACAACAGAGTGATTAACAAAGAAAAGTAAAAAAAAAAAATAAGACGAAAAATACAGAAAGATGCGTCCAACATGTTTGGTGCCCGAACTCTTGTCTTCACCACATTAAAACTGACTCATTTGGGACCACTCAATTCTCCAATCAAACAGTCAGGGTCGGTGTAGGAGTCGAGCTCCGGCTTGTAGGCTCCACTCTTCCAGCCATATGACCCCAAGGTTTAGTCGACACGTCGTCTTCGTCATTGTATGCGTAAGCAAATCCTCCATGACGGGTCATGTCCATTCCAGCCATCTCATCTTCTGCTGATATCCTCAAAAGATTCATCTTATGTAACCCATAAAACAATGGTCCCATCGTCACCGTTACCCACCCAGCGATCACAATGATCTGAACGATTTGCGCGGCTAGCAGTTTTCCTCCCCCGCCCATCAACAGTCCGTAAGGCCTATCGCCGGAGTAAACCTCGTTGACGTATTGTTTGCTTGCGAACAGCCCGGTAAAGATCAACCCCCATGCTCCACATCCACCGTGGAGCTGAGCAGCCTCAAGTGGGTCATCGTATTTAAGTTTCTTGGCAAGCAAGTTAAATCCGATTAAAACCCATGATGCCACGAAGCCACATACTATAGCAGCCCACGGCTCCACCACGGCACATCCGGAGGTTATAGCTGCGAAGCCGCCTAGTAATCCGTTGCACACGTCAATGACGTTCCAGTGGCCTGCTAAGAGTCGTTTACTAAATAGAGTGGTCAACGCAGCGGTGCAGCCAGAAAGCGTTGTTGTGACGGCCGTGCGACCTACAGCGCTCCATTGACCATAATATGGCCGAGACTTGTCGTAGCCTTTTAGAATAGTTAAAAAGGAACCAGGGTTAAACCCGTACCATCCAAACCACAACAAGAAGGTACCAAGGACGACAAGGGACGCACTGTGACCACGTAAAGCCACGGACCGGCCTGACCGGTCAAATCTACCTATTCGTGGTCCTTCAACTAACGCTCCCCATAAACCGGCAATTCCACCTACCATGTGAACAACTCCTGAACCTGCGAAATCAATAGCACCTGACCCAAACAAGAGATTGTTGTCAGACCGGGACGCGCTGGCCCAACCATCACTCGACCAGAACCAGTGCGAGACGGTCGGGTAAACAAAACCAGTCAAGAATGTAGAGTAGATAAGGTAAGCAACGAATTGGGTTCGCTCGGCGATGGAGCCGCTGGTGATTCCTGCCGCGGCTATGGCAAAAGCCCATTGGTAGAGGAAAAAGCTGAAGTCGGAGCCGGAGCGTTCAGGGTAAGAGCTTAAGGCGAAGAAGCTATGGTGGCGGCCAATGAAGCCGTTGGAAGGTGTACCAAAGGCGAATGCGAATCCGAAGAGGTAGTAAGAGATGGCTCCAGCAGCAGCGTCAAGGACATTAGTAAGCATGATGTTCATAGTGTTCTTGGCTCGGACTGAGCCGGCACAAAGCATGGCGAAACCAAGTTGCATAGCAAAGACGAGGTAGGCGGAGAAGAGGAGATACGTGTTGTCGACGGCAAAAGTTGTGTCGGAGAGTTTGTTGGAAATGTTTGAAATTTGGGAGCATAAAAAGGTTGCCGCAGAGAGGGAAGAAGTTGAGTTAGAAGAAGAGGATAGGAGGGCAGCTAGATCTACGGCGGAGCATGTGGTGGTTGCGGTGTCCATGGTGGAGAGGGAGGGGGAGAGAGAGGGTAATTGATTGTATAATGTGTTTGCTTGAGTGAGTACTTGTGGTGGGAGTGTCTTTGGTGTATTTAAATTGGAAAAATTCCATTTTTAATATTTATTTTGTTACATCACAAAAAAGTAGCGGTACTACTTATTACTCTTCTTCGTCTAGTTGAGGTTTAATAAAGGTTTTATTAATTTTAAAATTCTATGTCTCAGGTTTCGGTTTGGATTTTGAAAAAAATAAAAAGATAAAATACAGACGTTAGATCTATATTTATGTTGGAATTTTTCAGGTTTTAGATTTTTAAACAGTAGTAATCAAACTAAACTAAAATTAATATGATTGTTTTGGTATAGTAGTTTTGTTTTAGTTTCCATTCAATTTTAAATCGATCATATTATTATTTTAAAGATATTTAAGTCTTCAAAAAGATTTTCAATCGGTTTTGTTTGCATTTAGTTTTGGTTTTGTTACGGATACAAAGAAAAAAATAATAATCTTATAAGATTTGGTTTAGTGTTTGATTTGTTTGTTTTAGTTTAATAAGGATTCGGGTCAGCATTTCTTTATCAGACTCAGTTAATTAAACATCGCTACATAGAAGTACGACGTTCAAGAACAAGTTAAAGAAGATGACGATATGATTCTTTTAAATGAATTTATATCTCTTTTTCCAACTCTATATTTTAACTGATCTAGTTAATGTTCTTAATCTAAAAATCGTCATTGGTTCTATATATGTATATAGATATGGGGCAATATTAGGCAAACATACTAGTATTTTTCAAATTGGAAAAAAAACATAATTATAGTTATATTTAGGGAAATTTGCAACTATAACCTAAAAAAATTTATAAATTAACAAACTAACCTATAAAAAAAACCTAACAATATAACATATATATAATATATATTATTACAATTTTATCCTCACCACTAACACCACTAACCACCATCACAACCACCACCGTCGCCGGACAACCACCGCCGCCGTCGCCGGAACGACCACCGCCGTCGCCGGAATCACCACCGCCGCCGTGCCGGAACCACCACCGTCACCGGAACTACCATCACCGCCGCCGCCGGAACTACCACCACCGCCGCCGCCGGAACTACCACCACCGCCGTCGCCGGAATCACCGCCGCCGTCGTCGCCGGAATCACCACCGCCGCCGTCGCCGGAACCACCACCACCCTCTAAGGTCATTTTATCTACCCTTTAAGTTACTTACTTAATAATTACATATATAGTGCTATATTCTTAATTTTTGTATGAAAAAGTGTTATTCTTGCAAATCACCCTTATATTTATAGTGTTATCATCAAAAGAAAAAAAAAAATACATAGGTATACATAGTGTTATCGTAAAGGTTTTCTACAAGTGGACAAATAAATATATTCTCTCGGTCCAAAAACATAAGTATATTTTCTATATATTGAAAAAAATCATTCCGGACACAGAAGAAAAAAAAAATTAGAATATCCACCTCATTTAGTTATTGACTGTAAATTAATTATATAAAAAAACACGTAAATACTTTTAATGATATATCTACTAAGAAAAATACTTAATTTCTTATTATTATTTTTTATATCAACCTTTAAGAAATACCATTTTTTGTTTTAAACTTGTTTCCACTACAAACAAGATTTGTAGTGAATATAATAGGAAAAAGATAGCAGTATCTGTTTGTTCAAAAATAGTATACATTATATTGGTGAATAGTATAAATTACCAAATATAATGCTCGTAAAATATATCTTATGTCACCTTTGCAGCTTTACTTATTATTAAATCAAAGGAAGGACTCGATCAGCCAAACCGGGCAAAAAGAAGCTAACAAAGGAGAAATCGATTGAAAAATACATTTTGTTTGTATCGACGAAGTCAATAGATATATAGAATCATGAATGATGTATCATCTAGATGAATGTGATATAGGGGGCAAGGACGATCTCTCAAATAGTTATAACATTATCACGCTAGATTAAATATATAAATTCTTTTCAACTTGACTACAACTACTTCTCAACTGAATTAAATTACTACGTAATTCGACTGAAATAAGTTATATATATCTGAACATTATTGATGCTGTGTAATTGTTGACGCTATTTTTTTTTTCTTTCTAATTAATCACACAAATGTGTTGTAAGTCAATCTGTTGTAGTACTTGAAGTATCGATTTCACATAGAATTTTCTATTGCACTACGTATTAGAGAAAAAGCTGTTTAAGCTACAAACTATAGGGTTCAATTTGGTGATTGCAGGAAAAATAAATATGCAACAAAGTAAAAGATGAACAGATTCGATAATTAAATGGTATTAGGTTTTCACGGTGTGATAGTAGGAAATCACGCAACAAAGAAATAAACAAAATGAATGGACCATTTTACGTCTCTTTGCAACTTTTTTTTACCAAAATAACCAGAAATGATTCTAAAAAATACAAACAGTGAAAAATGCTTTTAAACTACGTTAAATGCTTATTAAAACTTTATGAAAACAATGGTAAAAATGGGTAAAAATAGAGAGTTACCAGCAAGATCCGATCCAAAAACTAATTGTTACTATGCGGGATAATGCGATTTGCTAGAGTCAAAATATTATAAAAAACTGCCGTAAAAGTGAACCGCTAACCACTTGATTAAATACACTTTCCTAAATAAACAATATAACTTTGACGGTCATGATTATAGTTGTTGGGATGAATTTTGATTCACGATATTCACCATCAAATCCATCATGAATCTGGCTCAATTAGAAAAGGCTCAAGACCCAAATTGATCTTGAGGACAAAGACGGAGCTAGGCGAGACGCTCCATAAGCAAGGAGCTGTCACATCACAGAGCCTAGCTTCCGCTAAGCACTTAATGTGTCAACATACTTCATGAACCACATTTAATGCTAAAGGACGGGTTGCTCACTAGCCAAGTTTTTGACCAACATACCACTTGTTCAAGCATGTGTGGCATGCCAAAAATTAGTCACCATACTTTGTTAGGTCGTGATGATGGTCTCTATTGTACTTCATCCAACATTGAGGCGGGTCGATCCGTGTTTCACCCCTACAATGATTCAAACCATGTAGTCTTTATAAATAAAACCATCTCATTATTAATGCCGGGTTCGAAAAATAATAGTACTTGATAATTTATGTCATTTTACACAAGAAGATCTAATCCTCGTAGCTTCCAAGAATTTTCTTTTCTGCTCCTCGAAGATAATCGTTTCTTTCATCCTTTAAACTTACCAAAGGTTCATACTCCCTCCGTATTTTAATAATTGTCGTTTTAGAATTTTTATTTTTTTGAATTGGAAGTCGTTTTCAAATTTCTATGCAAAAGTTATTACTTTTTAATGTTTTATGACATCATAAAACATTAAAAAGTAAGAAATTTTGCATTGAAATTTGAAAACGACATCTAATTTTAAAAAAAGAAAATCCTAAAACGACACTTATTAAAATACGGAGGGAGTACTAATTAACATATTCTTTGAAAACCCAAAAATACTTTTTGACTAAAAGACAATTAATTCTCTGTCTAGCCATGTAGTTTATCTATAAACTGAGCGTTAGAAAACCATTAATTGAAAGAATAATATTTGTCATCCAGAGAGTACTTGTCTGGTATTGTTTCATGCCTCTTTTGCTCCCTAGAGTTTGAACTTGATCTCTGGATTGTTTTGGATCCTAAGACTAAACAAGTCATTGCTCTCTGAAAGTCATTGTTTCTGAAATCTTACTTTTGTAACTTATATGTATAAGTTAAAACGAAAAGAAGTTTTCAAAGTCAAAGTTTTCTATATGCCTTTGACTTTGAAAACTTCTTTTCTTTCCTGACTTTGTATGTTACTCTGATTTTTAATACTACTACATATGATGATGACAACAAAAGAAAAAGAAAAAACTATATTGCTTTTCTCCATTACTTTTTGCATCTCAACTTATATGGGTTTTCAATTGAGTTTATATGATTATATTGGTTAATCAATCTATTTAATCCTACGTTTGGTGCAGATCTATATATACATTTTTGGTGAAGATTTGGCCTCAAAAATCCTTTTACAATTTCAATATTGTACATTTAGTCCTTACAAATAAAATCTGACAAAATATTTGTCTTAATGAAATTTACAAATCAATTAATAAACTCTTCTAACAATTCCTATTTTTTTAAAAACGAGATTTGAGATCCTAATATATGGAAGTCAAATATTCGAAATTAAATACTATTAATAATCATAATCTCGATCATATCTACTAAAATATAAACTACTAAAAAATACTAATCGTGATCAAATCTTAATTACCATTGCCATTTATGCTTCTTCCAATTATGGCCGATGATATTCAAGTCCATATATTCAACATATCTCAACAAGTTGGTTTTCTTAACAAATTATTCCACATTCCATGTTTCAACAGAAATATCTTACCATATTATCTTACCTCAATTCATATCCCGAGAATTACTCTACATATTTGATTATCCCTACAATAAGATCTTCGATTTTGGCTTTATTATTCCTACAAAAAAGGAAAACGAAATTAATAGATTGATTTTCGAAAGATATTTATAACTAGCAAATCTTTGTTTATTCAAATGGTTTCCTATTAAATTGTTAAAGAATTTTTTGCAAATCACATTTGTTTCCTAAATAAAATGAACTATATAAATTCGATATTCAATCCAACTAAAAGATTTGGAAATATCTCATAACTAATCGATTTTATCCTTATTTGGTTAAATATCTATTTAGCATATTCTTTATCTATGACGATTTAAAGATTTCCAAAGATATCATATATTTGCTCTATTCACTACACCAAAACCCTACACCTACTCAAAACAATATAAATACAACCTTATTCACAACATCTAATCTCACCAAACACGATAAAAGGTTATTATTTGCTCCTTTATATTAACATTACTTATTATGGTTTATTTGTTTCATCTCTAATAGCTTTTGTTTTTCTTATTTAGCTTATAGTGTTAAGATCCGTACGTTAGGTGAATCACCACGTGCTTGGTGAATGTAAATTCATTGAGACATTTGATATTACTCATGCAAGTGGACAATTCTGACCAACCAATCATCTCTACAAGATGGTTTTCTAAACGTAATTGTGGTAACAATGACCCTAAGTATGCATCAATTTACTTTCATGATGGTTGTTCTGACTTTTAGCTTTCAATATATCATTACTGATTCACGAATGTTTATTTTTTGTCTAAATATTTTAGTACTGTCCAGTGATGGAATTCTCGAAGAAGAAGTTCATGAAGATTCTGGAAATATGATCAATCCAGCTTCCATTATCTCTGGTGACCAAGTCCTACTACAAAACTTAATACTAATTATCTATTATGTTGTTCTTAACTCAATAATCTAATAATGAATTTGATTTTCTTTTTATCTTTGTTAGGTTCCACTAATGTTGACTAAGATTCAAAAGACTACATTTGAGTTCATTATTGGTGAATCTCATGAGCAGTCATCCACCACCAAGAAGTTACTTGGAAAAAACTGATGAAGAAAATGGTTTGAAGGCTGCTACTCTTACATTTGACAATCAAAATATCAACAATGATGATAAGAAGGAAGATGTGAACTTCAAGAAAATATGACTCAAAGAAGATTCGTAGTCTTAAAGTTAAAATTGAGTAGAAAGAGTGAATTGCTACTGTGGTTTTGGAGTTTTTATTTGGTTTCTGTTGCTTTGATCCATTTTCTTTTATTTTGATGACTTAGTCTTGCAATAGTTTACTTATTTGCTTTAAGTTTGGTTTTCTGCCTTTTCAATTGGTTATTGAATAAATTATGTTTTACAACTTTTCAAAGTTTTTATTTAGATTTTTTTGAATTATATATGTTAATGTGATTATTTATCCTAACACTAAGTATTTTGAAAGAACTAACCTGATGTAAACCAAGGTTTTATACTGTAAGAGCCATCGACCGTGATCAATATGTTTAACTTCTTCTTCCTGTTGAACAAAAAAAGTGAACATTATGACCAAAAATAGACCTGCAAGGATGTGTTCACTTATACTTGCAGTAATGTGTATTGATTTTTATGATAATGAGAGTTAGTTTAACCAAATTTCTTATTTACCTTGAATCTATGGAGGATTTTAACAACAATATATAAAATGTATTTGTAAAGTCTCTGTAAATTAACAAACGTTGACTGTTTCGTTAAATATATAACAGACTTGAAGATAAAAGATGGTTGTTCTGATTCTTAGCTTCCTCTATATCACAAGTCATGGTTCAATCTTTCCTCTTTACTCTTCAAATCACGAAAAATTGGGACAGCTATGAATGCTGGCCAAATAGTAAAAATGGAGACCGGTATTATACTCGAGAAATCTAAAATCTAAACTAGAAAACAGAAGTCAATTGTTACCTGGTACCGTGAGATTTGGTTCTCGGGTGGAATTTTTAAACCCAAATTCTTGACTTAGTTTATGGTCTTCAACCGAAGCCTTGCAAGAGATCGTCTTTTGCAATGGGGATTGCAAACGGATCCCTCTTGCCTCCTCTGTAACTCCTTCCTAGAATCGAGATCACATCTCTTTTTTGAATGCAGATTCTCATGGACGATTTGAAAAATCTTATCAAAGCGTTGCAACTTCAACTCTTTAAGAAATTGGAAATCTCTTTTTGGCCAATTAAGGAATTACAAAGCTCCGAAACGGCTTCGTAGAAACGGATCCCTCTAGCTCATTGCTTGGTAGCCTCCATCTATTTTATCTGGACTGAACGCAGTCACCGCCGCCTCCATCAAAACAGATCCATATCCGTGGACGCTATTATCAAAGAAGCTGATCTTTTGATTCGAAATCATATTGCAAGTCTTCGGGGGAAAAATATAATGCATGCCTCTGTTATGCTTCAACAGTGGTTCTCCTCTTAATCGCATGCCTCTGTTTTGTTTCGATTAACGTTTGTTCTTCTTTTCATCAACTCAGGCGTTGGCAATTTGGCATTATCAGTCAACGAGAGAGAGGTCACAAATTGGGCTTCATTTTTAGTTTCCCCATTAGCCCATGTTGAACTGTTTTATTTGTTTCAAATTAACTAGCCTATCTTGGTTCTCTTTTGTGGTGTGATGGGCTATTTAGCCATAACTAGGCCTTAAGAGTTTTGTATCATTTTATTTATCATACTACACCCTTTGTATCAAATGCCATTCAAGGAAATCTTAATTACATGAATCATTAAGGATAGATTAGTGCTAAAAATGTAAAAACAAAAAGGCCTGTGCAAAATTTTTAATTCACACCTTTTTAATTTTCGAATCGGTTCAAGTTTACAACCCATGTGTTTTTTCGGGATTTGCCCAAAATTAATATTCTCAAATATAAAATATTCACAAATAAAAGAAAAAACGTAAATTTTTAAAAATTTGGAGCAATCTATTCAAATTAATTTCAAAAACTTATAATTAAGAAATATTAGTACCGATATATTATATAATTTCTAGATAATAAATAAATAAAAATTAAATATTACAAGACGATTTATATGGGGGCGGGTTTTGGTCAATACTAATACGGTACCATCATGTACAACAGGTGAAATCCTAGAAATAACAATTAAAATACAATATTTATAACCATAAACAAAATTTATAAACCAACACAGGTACTTGCACATATATATAAAATCCTTACACACTTTCAAAACTATTTAAATATACAACAAACACAGTAAGATAATACGTAATTTGCACACGCCGCGGTACATCGTTGCTTACTAAATAGTAATCTCATTTTTCTTTATTATTAAAAATATTCAAACATAAAACATATTAATCGTACAATTAACACTATATAGATTTCTATATACATTCTAATCACACATATAAATAAGTTATATAAAGAATTATTATATTTAAAACCTATATTTAAATTTCTCAAACAAACATATATTATTTTTTAAATAAAAATATAGTCCCGCGGTGTACCGCGGGTCAATCCCTAGTTATATATAGTCTGTTCGTTTCGTCACCGCAGGCGGCAGCGGCTGCGGCCGCGGCAGCGGCGGCGGCGAACACTACCGCAGGTTTCTGTTCGTTTCGTCACCGCCGATGCTGCGGCAACCGCTGCCGCTGCCGCAGGTTTTGTGTTCGTTTAGATGCCGCAATCTCTGCCGCCGCCGCAGCCGCAGCCGCAACTTCTTTGTTCGTTTCGTCGCCGCTGCGATAATTTTTAATTAATTCTTAATTTATTTTTATAAATTTGTATAATTATATTTTGAATCAAGAAAAATATAATTTAAATATATTTATATCCATAAATATTTTAAATTATATTTATATTTGTTTAGCTCGTAATACACAAAGTCATAAACGAAAAAAGATTGACAAAGTTATTAACTAAAATAATAAACCAAGTCATAAACAAAAAACTAAAAATATTTAATACGGTAAACGACCTTTATTACATTCATTCGTGATGTTGTCACGCAAAGCTTCCATCGCTCTATCACCGGTCGGCTCATATGCAACATGTTCTTCTTCTTCTTCTCCTTCTTCTCCTTCTTCGCCTTCTCCTTCTCCTTCTTCTTCTTCTTCTTCTTCGTCTTCTTCATCAACATGATATTCTTCTGTGCTTTGCCACTGTAAAAAATCATGATCTTCCCGATGTGAATCCCTTATGAAGTTATGTAGTGCCATCGTCGCTGTTACAAGCTTGATCCACTTAGTCAGACCATATTTTGGATGCTTACGATCCAAAATCCTCCATTTTGCTTTCCATACTCCAAATGTTCTCTCAATCACAGATCGCAAACCTGAATGCTTTCGGTTGAACAACTCTCGTGCAGTTACTGGTGGTCCTCCTCTACCAAATTGACCAAGATGATATCGCATCCCACGATGTGGACCAAGATACCCAGTCCTAGTGGGATATCCGGAGTCAACAAGATAGTACTTCCCATTAGGCGGATGTGGGAAAGAAGGTTCATTCCTCGCACAATGATTCAAAACCTTTGTATCATGTGCTCTACCAGGTACACCGACATATGCGTATATGAACTTCATATCGAAGTTACATATAGCAAGAACATTCATTGTAGGTTCTAGCTTTCTACCTTTATATTTTTCTGCACAATGACTTGGAGGGCGAACCGGGACATGAGTTCCATCAAGTGCTCCAACACAATCTTTGAAAAAAGGCCAATAGCGATCATCATTCTTCAAAACAGGGTTTACTCTTGTAAACTCACCTTGTTGTGGCTTTAGTGTATCCGCTGCAAACTTTAAAAGAACACTCAAAACATCATCTATCTTCCTTTTCACCGTATCCAATGACCGTTGATATCTTGCAGCTATATCTCGAACCGTCTTATCCTGACCAACAACTTCAAGAAACATGGCAACAGATTCCTCAACGTAGACATTTTCAGACTCTTCTAATCCATACTGTCTAGTTAGCATCTTACACAAAGCGTCAAATGTTCTTTGATTCATTCGGAGAATGTCATAACATTGTTGATCTGATCCATGCATAAGCTGTTGAACATGACGCCATCCTGCTCCTCGATCTGTTCTATGACTTAGTCTCTCCTTAGTAAGTGAATCAAGCAAAAGTTCATCATCATCATCATCATCATCATCACCCAACATCCATCTTCTAACCATCTGCAAATAAAGTAATTCCCAATCAATCCCATAATTCAGATTTCATCAAATGCTCAAAAGTTTTAATCAAGTGCAAATAAAGTAACTCCCAATCAATCCCATAATTCAGATTTGCTAAATAGTTATTAGAGTGAATCTACTAATTAAGCAAATATTAAACGTTAAATACTAAGCAATTACTAGAGTGAATCGACTAATAGTTACTAAAGTGATACAAATAACAAAAAATGCCAAACGTTAAGCAAATACTCAAAACTCAATCCATTAGCAAAAAATACTCAAAACTCAATCCCATAACATATGATCAAAGTACTAGAAATATCATCAAGCAACACTAAAAATCATCAAGGTTCCTTCTAGTCCTAAGCTCCAAAAATCTAATTTTATCTTCAGCCCTAGGAAACGCTATAAAACCCCGCCGGTCCGCTTCATTAGCTAGAAGATGCTCAATTGCTGCTTCATGAAATGGAGACCACATCCTAACTCCAGGCAATCCATTAAGCATCTCTACTACATTCTCAACACTAGATGCATGCTCACGCTCCAACATCTGTTCTGCTATTCTATTCTTCTGGTCAAGAACTTCGGTCCTTCTTATAACAGCTTCAACAGTCTTATCTTTCTCTGTACGCCTTTTTTTTGCTTTCGAAGTTCCAGCTTGAGTTTGTGTCTGGGTTTGTGTTTGGGTCTGTTTCTCAACCATATCTTTGTCAACAGAATCAGCTTCATCGTCATCATCTCCATTCACTGTAGAATTTAAACTAGCTTCTCCGGTTTGAGCGCTCCATCCTTCACCTCCAGTTACTACTACAGAACGAAATTCTTCTTCATACACATCCATATTAGCAACCACTTTGGTTTTGAATTTTCTAGCTGCAGGCCATTCCTACATAGCAAAACCAAAGGAGTGTAAGATAAAACTGCAGCAACAAGACTAAAACTGCAGCAACAAAACTAAAACTGCAGCAACAAGACTAAAACTCCATAATTTCTGCTTTTACAAGACCAAAACTGCAGCAACAAGACTAAAACTGCAGCAACAAAACTAAAACTGCAGCAACAAGACCCATTTACAAGACGGGAACTGCAGCAAATTTATACTTTATGCGTGAATGACCAGACCCATTTAAACTAAATCAAAAACATATTACATACATAAAAGCTTCCACAATACCAGAACAAGTGCAAAACATTCTAGCAAAGTATAAATTTTATAAAATTCAAAACTTGTTAAGTACCTCTGCGCGTTGCTCCCACCAATCATCTGGCATCTCCAACTTTCCCATATCATCATATCGAACAGTCCTATTGTGAGTTAACAACCTAAAAGTGGCGTATTTTTTTTTACACGCATCATACCTATTCTTAAAAGGGTTCCATTGGTTATACCCTCTCTGAAATCTCTCTTCGAACTTCTTTATGATGTAAGCTTTTCCAGTTTTGTTCATTCCTATACTCGTTCTATTTCCTTTTTTTCTCTCATCCGCGTAAAGTTGAAAGAAATACCGAGTTTCCTCCTCGGACCAATTCTAAAAACGATGCATAAAAAACTCTGAAATCCTAAACCACTGAGATCAAAACCAAAACACTAAAATAAAAACCAAAACACTTACATCATTTTTAGACATCTTCTTTCTCAAAGCTTGTAACCTGAGAAATCATCAAAAGCCAAACATTAAGACATTACTGAGAAATCAAATGACAAGACAAATAAAACTTCTTCAAAAGCAAATGACAAGCATGAACTACAATACTGTAAAAAAGGATCAGAGATAAATAACAATTATAGGAACTTCAGTTTCAGCCCTCTTATCAAGCACATAAACAAAGACACAATTCCACATTTCAAATGAAAATGATCAGTAGATTGAATAATTTTTAAAACAGTAGATTGAATAAACACTCCAACGAATAATTATTCAAACACACACAAAAGAATTATTTCAAAATTCCAACACTTGCAAGAGAATTCACATGATCTCGTCGTTCACAAAAGAAGTCATAATTAACAAGAAGCAATTACACAGTATTAGACAACAAATGTCAAACATAAAGATAAAGCAATAGACTAAAGTAATGATTCTCAAGAGTGCTTCCTACATGAAAGAGCAAAACATATAAGAACAACTTCGATTTGAGCTAAGCAGAGAACTTTAACAAAAACCCAGAAACATAAGATCAAAACAGAAGAGAATTCAAGAGAAGAAAATCTAAGAGAAAGAACCCAACTCGCAAATCAATCTCATAAGAACAAACCTGAGGCCGTCGATGTTTAAGCTTGATGAACAGAGAAGCTTGATGAACAGAGGAAGCTCGATGAACGGAGGAACTTCGTTGGAGAACAAGCTGGAAATCGCCAACAGATCGAAATCGCCGAGAGAAGATGAAGTTGTCGAGATCGAGAGAAGAAGAAGTTGTCGGCATTTAGGGTTAGGAGTTTTGTGATTTCTCAAACATATTGAGGATATTTTGGTCATTTTCTACGTAGAACGCAATTTAACGCTGAATTAAAGTGGCGTCCGTAATTTTTAGCCGCAACTACTTGCGTTTGCCGCAGCGTTTCGCCGCAGCTACTTGCGTCAACCAAACGAACATGAATCTCTGCGGCTGCCGCTGCCGCAAGTAGTTGCGGCGACGAAACGAACAGTCTAATAGTATAGTAATAGATAGAAAAGATAAACCCTTAAGGAAGGATAAACCCCAAGAAGTAGGCGATAACAGACGAAGTCACGATGTTGCACTAAACGAATTTTATAACTAATCATATTACAATAACGTTATTAGAAGGTTTTATATTAGAATCTAGTCTGTTATAGACTCAAATCAATAACTTTTTTTTTTTGTCAACTGGCGTATTATTATTATCATCAAAAAGTCAAATCAATAACTAAAGACGCATAAAATTTAACCCCTCTGTGACATTACAATATAAGAAAAACGAAGAAGCCGTGTCAAATAAAGAAAATGAGATGAATACTTTTCAACAAAGAACACAGAAGGATCTGATAATCCAAAAGTATATATGTCTCTATATATTGTAATCTCGACCTCTGTGTATCTATATTCTCATGCGAAAGAAAAATGATACAATATCATCCGCAACTCAAGGGATAATGCTTAATGAGTCTCTCCTACAAAATGGATTCAACAGAGATGGCGAAAACATGTTTCCTCCTACCCACTTACATTATCATCATCACTTTCACTGTCATCGCTGCAAATGGAACAAAATTTACTTAATTTTCAGTCCAAGGGAACTAAATTTACCAATAACAAGAAAGATTTGATCATCATAGGGCTTCAAGCATTAGTTAAGGTGTTAAATCTTTTCCCTAAGTATATGCGCACAAGGATGAAGAGAAGTCAGAGCAAGTGGTGCAGGGCATGTATGAAGCATAAAAGAGGAAATTCTCTGTAGATATCTATTTACAGCTTTCTAGTATAAATAAGTATTCTCATTGTTTAGAGAGCTTTATGCAATTTGTGTAAACAGTCTCGTATGTGAGATTTAGAGGATGAGTCTAGAAATAATGTTCTAGATCATCTTCTCATGAATTGTATCTTTCTGTATGTGAGATAAAGGTTTCGGCGTGATGTTTCTTAACACATAACTAAAAGCCATCTGATTTGAGCATCTTTTTTTACCATTGTTATTTTTCTCGAGGGACTGAAAACCGCTTTTAATGTACAGATTGAAAGGTATAGCAAGTAAAATGACTTTCGTAAGTGAAGAAGATTTAGTAAGTACCTTTGTTCAGGAAACTTTGATAACCGTCGGGCATCCAATCCTGTAATGTATTTTTGAGCTGCTTGAACATTTTCTGCGCCTGAGACCAATCAAAGAAATTAGTAAAATATGACCTTGTTGCTATAATTACAAATGCACCGAAACTTTGCCAACATATTGTGGGCATAAACAGCTGAGAGAAGTTCTACAGATTCAATACCCTTTGTTAATTGGAACACGTGCAAAGCACATCTTTCTGCAGCAAGTCTCACTGGTGTGTTCCCATCCTTCAAACATTCAGCAAGAGGAGGTCCGATAACACTTATATTTGCCATGGTTGCTGATGGATTATCCTGTAAATTAATGTCTTCCATTACTACTGCACGTATCACTGACGAATAAATCCACTCGAAATGACTACTTTTCTAGCTTACACTTACTTTTGCAAAAGCTTTAAGTGAAGATAGTGATCTTCTTCGAACCTCACTCGAATCATCATGCAAAGCTGAGACAATCGATGAAAGGACATCGATAACCACTTTTGTGTTGGAAGGATCCGTTGCAAGTTGTCTTAGCAAAAGCCTTCCCAAGGCCTTTGTCGAGCTTTCCCGTAATGGAAACTAGTAAACGGAAGATGTCAGAAAACCGTTATAGAGAATAAGCGGGAAACAATATTTCTTACAAAGGTACCTTCTCATCCTTCAAAGAGCTCTTAAGAGAATTTAACATAGAGGAAAAGAGTGATGACGTCATAATGGTTGAAGGATTGTGCTTCAGCAAGGATGAAATACAGAGAACTGAGCCATGCCTAGCACCCCAATTTTGTGAAGCAGATAAATCTTTGACTTCTTGAAGCAAAACACTAAGTTGTGCAGCTTCCAAGTACTGCATAAATAGGAAAGTAAGAAGCTTAGGCTTCACCAAAGCATTAAAGCCATCAATACTTACATACCCTAATTATACTTCTACTAAAATTCATTAAAATAAAGGTAAGCTCGAGAGCTGAACCTTGCAGCATAATAGCATCACAGGAGAAGTGTTTTAAATAGTATCGGGTCTGTGGTGTGAACCAAAGGACTGAAAATAAAAAGGTCCCTATGTATATAAGAAACCCTACCTGTGATAAAACACCCAGCATGCTTGTGGCAGATATTCGAACTTGGTCATCCTCATGGTGCATTAGATCCTTTAGGAGATCAAAGATGCGTACTCTAACAGCAGGCCCAATGCTCTTCCCAGCATGCTTTATTACACCTCTCATTGCAGATAGGATGGCCTCGCGTACCCCAGAATCTGCAGCCTGATACGCATAACAAATTTCATAAACAATTAAGAACTAGATAGACATATTTAAAAAAACTGCATTAGTTGCTGAAAGAAAATGCTACAAGTACCTGGAAACTTGTCATCAAATCACCAACTAATGGGTCAATTCTCGTGCTTAATGCGCTAAGCTTTCCCAGGGCAAGCGCAGCACTAGAACGGATGGTCCTACAGTTGTAAAGGTGTTAAATCGAAATACACAAGAACAAGATATGGACAAATGGAGCATAGATGTTAGATATGCTTATGAAACAACTCCATTTTCTAGGAAACGTATTCCATGTGTCATGTAAATTCAACAGTACATTACTTGGGAAAAAAAAATGTAGGAGAGCTGACTAAAAACTTTTAAATGAAGAATTGCACACTAATTTACTCCAGCAAGGCAGATGTAGCCTTTTAATTGAAGACAGTGAATTTTACATATATCTATATAATTTTAATCTCGTCTCTTCAATTTTACATATATCTACTTCCAAACTGTGTAGAAGTAGTCCTTTCCTATCACTATACACTAGACTTCACTTTCACTCAAGTTGAGACAAGGACTAACCTTGTAGAGTCTTGCAGACACTTGACAAATGTTGTTTGCAGTTGAGGGAGAAATGGCTTTAGCGCCATCCCACCCCTTTGTATTAGGATGATTAATGTAGCCAAGATAGCACTTTTGACTTGCCATGGAAACCGGTCTCCTATGATTCGAATAAGAGGCCTGAAATAACAAGACAAGGTATCTCAGCACAATTTGATGGTAATTTTCAGTCAAAGATCCTCTAAAACCATGCACAATCACTTCTAAGCCTAACAAATTGGAGCTAGTTTCTGGACTCTGAGGCGCTGATAGCACATATGCAACTTACAACATCAATTCATCCAGATAAAACTATACTACCCAAGCAAAGTAAAAAACACTACAAATGGATTTGTAGCAGAAGAAGAAGTATGGACAAAAGGAATGAAGATTCACACACTGCATACCCTGTTATAGGTATGACGAACTCCTTCAATGCTTGCTCGCTAGTAACTTCTATAAGCTCACCAAGACCAATTGCAGCTTGCTCTCTTAGTTCAGCGGATCCACTAATTAGACCCTGAAATCAAAGCAAGAAGATTATGAAGGGTAGATCTGAGAAAAAAGTACACAACTGCCTGATTGCTCTTGTACGTGCAAGAAATAAAGGGGAATTTTTTTCCCATTTTTTACTGAATGCAACTCGACTTTGGGAGTAAAAAAGCTAATGTGAGATTAGCTCAAGCCACCAAGAAACTACTGCTTATACACAATTCAAATGATCTGATTTAAGGTGGCCTTAAGCGCTAGAAAAGCTAGGTATAAAGAATACCTGTAGAAATACTGGAAGTAATGGCTTAAGGGATTTGGGGAGGCATAGACCAGGAATAACAACATATCCTCCCTGCAATTCAAGTAACAATATATTTTACAGATTAGTCTACAGAGAATATCGCTTCATCAGTAATATGATTGCTCATTGATCTGTTAATAGTGACATTCTTTAAAAAATAGAAAAAAGTTCACCTTCCGCTTCCTGCGCTCTTTGTCCCTAGCTGTAGATACAGCATCACGTACAAGTTTTATATATGAAGGAAGTACTTCCTTTGGAACTGAACCAATAACCCTAGCCAAAGCTTCCCAGGAAACCTGTTTAAAAGAGAATAAGTTAGACAAGACATGCTCGCTTCAACTATTTTCTTTCTGGTCAAGTAGCCTACCTCAACAGTTGTTGAATCAGAATCACTGAGCATAACAATCAAGGTAGATATCATGTTTGGAGCTTCATCAATTAAGTAAAGCTTGCTACTCTTGAAGAAGTAACCAATCAGATATGCAGAACTTCTTCGAATTGAAGCCTGAAAACGAAAGATTTACAAACCTAAATTACTTACATGCTAAAATAAATAAACTTACTTAAGAAATTACAAACAAACCTGACTATCAGACACTCCTTTGTGAAGTTCTGATAATAGAGTCTCAACTCCTTCTTCATCAATAACAAGGACCACCCTCTCTGCGGCCTCCTGTGCCAATTCTTGGACTTCCTGCAAAAAGAAAGAGAATCTTAACCATAGATAACAATAGCTTTCATACAAATTTAAGGGTGAAGAAAATCTTAATTTTTTTACCTTGTTGTCATCTCCCATTGCAGAGAGCAAAGCAGGAAGTATGGTCCCGAGATGCGTGTTAAAACCAGCACCAGCAACCTCAGCTAAGGCTCCCAAAGCATGAGCATTTAAGGCACTATACACAACATTTTAAAACGTTTAAGACAGCCCAAAAGTAATTCATCATGCTTGATGATGCATATCTATAGAACGAGAAAAAAGAAACACATACGAGAGAGGAAGATGGACAAGCTTGGGCAAGATGTGTGGGAGAACAGCTGCTGTCCTAACACTGCGATTCCAAAAGTAAATTCAGTAAACCAGAAAACTTTGAACTGGCAAGGGGAAGAAGAGCCTGAGGAGACAGTAGAAGAGAACCTTATAATTTGTTTAAGTCCATCCAAGGCAGTAGTAGACATTTCATCATCTTCTAAGGCTTCCAGAAGAGTTGGGATAATCTCATCCATTGCTTGCAATCCAGCACTCTACATTACAAAAGTAGACAAGCGATACATATAGAGTGAACTAGAACAATCTGTTATGCAACAAAAGTCAGAATAGGTACCTTATACAGAGTGCTGAATGCTAGTCCAGCAGATTCCCGAACCTCAAGAGCACTATAGAAGAAAGTTGTAGAAGTTTAGAAATGTTAAATTTTTTAATAGCATAAAGAACCATGCATACAGAATAAATCAAACCTATCACAAAGTGCCGTCCGAATTGTGGGAATGAGCTGATCCATGAAACTCAGCAACTGACTCCTTCCAGCACTTGCCATCACTTCATTCAGGCCAATACATACACCCTGTCAATCATGAAAAACATACACCCTGTCAATCATGAAATACATACACCCTGTCAATCATATAATATCAAGCTGTTAGATGAATAACATGTGCCTGATAAGTCTGCATATCAGATTTAAGCAAACAATCCTATGCTTAGAATCAGTTGATAGATATGAAAACATTTAAACATCACAAATGGACATAAAACAATTCAGCAGGACACAAATCATGCAGTGATACACAGCTCATTTAAGAGATATGAAATACACAATAACTAGAACAAAGAAACGGTGGCAGCTCTACTCAGATAAATAACACTATAATATACACTTCATGGTTAGCATGGTCGCAACAATAACTTCTACCAAAATAACTATGCTCTACAGTGTAAAGTTTTTGAGAAAGAGAGACAAAATGATTGATTCATCACGAAGCTTACTTGTCTTTTGTCAACATCTGGGTCTTTCAGTCCTTTAGATAAAATTGGAATGATAAGAGGAAGCACCCTTTCACCAAGCTTCCTAACCAGCTCTCCAAGTGATCTTCCTGCTACCTACACAGTATAATAGACTCATACAACTGCCGATTAAAATATAAGGAAAGAGAGAAAAGAAAAGTAGGATACAAACCTGGCGCCTCTCAGAAGATGGTGATGCCAAAGAAGAAATTAAGGTACTCATCAAAATTGGCATTATTTCCTTCAACGTCTTTGGTGTATTTGCTACAATGGTTTTCCATACATGTAGTGCCGCCTGGAAAGAGCAGGTATTTTTATTTTGAACTCAAAAGTACATTCAAGCAAAACTCATACATAAAGCATTAACAACATTACCTGACGAACAGACAAACTAACATCAGTCCGGACCATATATAACGCCGCAAGAACTTCATTGCGCTTGTCCATTCCTAAAATATCAATAATGGCACGACCCTGCGCTTCAGTACTTGCTCCTTCATCATCACTTCCACCCTCCAGTAGAGCTTTGCCCGATGTACCAGCAACCTAGTACAAAAGCTCCAAATATTAACTATTACGACAACTTTGGGACCTTTTTACTTTTTCAAAGTGTTTTGGTGATAGCTTTATTTTTCTGTAGTACTGAAAATAATAGTACAATCTTTCATTTTCTATCCTGTACATTTACTAAACACACTAAAAACCAAGCATTGCAACATTAATAATAGGCTAGGAGGATGAGAACATTGGGTTACCACGTTAATACTAGGCTACAGGTTTTGAAAGGTAGGATAAAGAACAAGAAAAACACAACACAAAAATGCTGTTAACCTTGAACAATAGATCCCCAAGCAGTTCAACAGAACTTTGACGGATACGCCAATTATCATTGAAAATACCATCCTCCACAGCTGGAAGAAGAAGAGGCAGAGACCTGCAAAACCAATGATGCTACTATTAACTACAGGATCCAATCTCCTGATACAAGGCCTTAATTCAAACAGAATTTATCAATTTAATCAACCACAAATTAAAGAGTAACAATAATGGCACCTACTAACACCATTTAAAGAGCTTATCAAATGACTTAAAAAACTAATCAATCTACGGATCATGTTAAGTCAATATTAGATAATCTAGTTAACCATGCCAAAAAAAATCAGAGAAGCATATATAGTGTAAATTCATACGTTGTTGCGTGGTGCTCCACCAGTACATGGCCAGCCCCCAGGGCTGCATCACGAACAGATTCATTCTCATCGGCAAGACCTAAAACATCAAAGAGCACCACAAATTTAGTCAATGAGTCAAAAGCTAGTTCAGAAGTTAAAAGTCTGCCAAAGAGTGATAGGTTCACCATCCAGAATAGCCGGTAAAACAAGCTGCAAGTACTTCTGGAACTGAGCACCCAAGGATCTTGGCAAGAACTGCGAGTAACAAACAAAAGCTTTTAGAATTTTTCACAAAACTGACATTTGAGGAACATCTAAGGAGCAACTGGTTTCACCTTGAAAAGCGTAAGGTATCCATCTCGGACTGATGCTTTTTGATGAGAACAATGACGAATGAGATCAGGAAGTATATTCTCAAAGTAATCTGTCCCAAGAGCTGCTATAACCTGAAACATAAGGAGAAAACGTTCTAACAGATGCAGCTACAACTTGGGGAAACATTTGTTAAGCAGCCGCTGAGATAAATGATTTGTAAGTTGCCGTATTTCCATTTGCCATACACCATATCAGTTTCAAATGTACTTGATTGAAACATTAAAAGAAGGTACCAAATAAGAGTACAAAAGCATATGTACAGCAACGTTTCTTCAAGTTAAATGTAAATTAAGAGAATCAATCCGCTTATAATTGAACAGTAAAACCCTCATACTCATGCAATGGTGTATTTTGGAAAATGGATGTATTGGAAACTGTGAAGATAACATGATTAAGCTCATAGTGTTAAAGCCAATGGATAAGTTAGTGTATTTCCACGACATCAAACCATGTGTTTTGACTAGAAGAAACAATGCCACAAAAAACACATCTTTTTCTCCATACCTCACTTAATCCCTGAGCAGCTCCATATCTTTCAACATTGCTCGTATCAGATTTTAGAGTTTCAAACAGCCACGGAACAAGATCTGGGAAATTATCCTCTCCCATTCCTCTGATAAGTGACCCAACAGCTCTTGCTGCAACAGAACGTACCTCGGGAATTGGATCCACAAGAACCTGACAACTCCAGTGCTCAGTTAATAAACATCTTATGTAAGAGATGACTCATTATTTTGGTACAAACAGCAGAATACCTTTTTAACCTCAGGAAGGAGCAATCCTATGTAAGGGATCATATCCTTTGGCTCTGTCACCAAAGAACACATATTACCGACAATTTGAGAAGCTTTCTTTTTTGTTTCAGAACTTCTTTCTCTCAATCCTCTATGAACTATTGGTACCAATAGTGCAAGCGAGGGGGCATCAACAGAATTAACGAATGTTGTCTGTAGTAAGAGAATAAAGATTTAGAAAAAAAAAAGAAAAGAAGAGAAGTATAATCGAAGACAATTAAATACGGAAGCCTTACTTGAAGAAGGGTGTCAAGAGAATGTCGTGTGTACTCATTGGGATCTGTTAAGGCCAACAGAAGGGTGGGGACAAGAGAGGATATTTCTGGGTTCTTTATGACACTTCCAACCTAAGACGGAACTCTAGTCAATAATGTACACAAAATATGGAATTTCTTCTGTTATATCATTCTAACCTGCTGAAGTGCTAACTGCCCAGCTGACTGGACTTTTGGATGTGTATCTGTTAAAACCTGTATAGTTTTAACTCATGAAATCAGATAATATCAAATAATCAAGGGAGGGAAAATCAATCCCAGGCTTACAGTTAAGAAGCAACTGAAATCTACACACCTCTGTAAGTTTTGGCACAACCCTAGGAAGACATTGAGACAGTTGCTGAGGAGCACAAAATGCCATAGCACCGAGGAGCTGTACACTGCTTTGCTTTGTTCTCCATGCTTTATCTTCAAGTCCCTATCCGAAAGAATGAAATCAACAAAAAAGTGTGCGTCATGTAAGACCAAAGAACAAATGCAACTAGGTATACCAAGTTTAGTGACTGAACCTTATTTCTAAGGAGCAGCACTCAAATAGGGTAGAAGTAGAAGGGAAAAAGGAGTTATAATCAAAATACAATTATAAAAGCATTAGTAAATTTTCCATCTATTCTAGTCAAGCGCAAAACATATTAAAAAATGAAAAAGAAGATAGCAATATCGCATAGTTAACTGAATCAAAAAGATGATCATGAGCAGGGCACATGGCAATGCACAAAACCTCAGTTATCATTAATCTTGAAAATCTTAGAATTATATAAATTATCACCTTGAGTAGAGAAGGAAGGACAAGTTTCACACCATATGCAGATAGTTGAGACATCATAGCTCGAGCAGCACATTCTGCTGCTTCGCGAACTGCTCCGACTTGGTCAGAGAACGACACCAGAAGTAAGGGTAACATCTTTATCACATACCTAAACCAAAAGAATGAAATAAAAGATTATCACCAAGTTGCAACATTAGCTTTTGGCATACTGATCATTAGAAAATTCTCTTACGGTTCAAATAATTTTCCAAGCTTCTCGCAGAGGCATTCAAATGCAAGTAGTGCTCCTTCACGGCGTTTCGCAGAATTTCTGCAGCCAAAACACAAACAACACAGCAGAAGTGAACTAAGGTCCATCATAGTGAGCTTCTACATATTATATATGTGATACAAAATGTTATAGCACCATTGACATAAGAAAAAAAAACAGCAGTTAATTAACCCACTACTATAGAATATTGACTTGCAAAGCAGCCTTCTCATGTGAATATACATTGACTGTGTTTACAATGTATTACTAAAGACCACCAGTGGAACTACTCCATCAAAATGTACTATTTGACTCTACTTGACTCTACTTGACTCTATGTGTGTTTGGTGCCCCAGTACTACAGTGAACAGCTACAAAACCTCTAGCAAAATATAAATAAAAATATCCAAACACAAACTTGAATGGCATCAGAAGCCAACATGAACTCCAAAAGCGTGCAATATACAATTAATTTAAATATCATATTGCCATATAAATATAAAGTTAAAAAGATGCATAAGGAAAATACCTGTCAATAAGTGCTTCTTGCAAAGTGACTATAAGACCATATTTCTTCAAGCTAGAAATTCCAAAGCCCATAACTACTCCCGCAAGACCAAAAGCTGCTCCTCTACGCTCACCATATTTATCACTCTTCATTAGCTTATCCAAGAGCCTCAAAAAAAGGGCAGGGGCATCGTCCTAACAAATCATTAGAGATAAACGACGATAGACCTTAAGCTTCATCAAACCGACTGATATACTCCCCAAGCCAAAGCCACTAGGAACCAAAGGTATATCAAAACTTGTCTTGGTAAGATCTCAAAATTTGTAGAAAACATACTTGCTTTGATAGCATAAGTGGAGAAAGGCATGTTGAGACTGCTCGTTGCACAGATTCTGATGGTGTGTTCAACACCTCCAACAGCTTTTCCACAACATTATGGACTTTAGGATCATCCTGCCATCATTAGTGAATATATAAGATAGAGAAGAAAATAATGTGCACCGTGACGAGATTTAAACAAATGGTTACTTTTGCCAAGTGCTTTGCTAGTGCTCCAGTGAATATAACAACACCCTCACGAACCAGGTCATACTCCTCTTCATCAGATGCCTACATGATAAGAGATGTGATGAAGGAGGTCTGAATGAATTTGTTATAATCAAGAAACAAACAATGTATCCAGCAGGTTTTCAGTTGCTTGTAGAACAAACCTCTTTATTTAAATAATTCTCAAAGATGGGGAACAGCAATGAAACGTTTTCTTTGCCATGCTTATCAATAATCATGATACCAGCATTGATCATCTTTCCCCGAACATCTGTGTTGGGATCAGCCTGCACATGAGAAAAAACTCAAATTCATATAATTTTCTGAATGTCAAAAGCTTCAAGCTATAGTTTCTGAAAACAACATAAAATGTGGGTTTCTAGATGATAAATTGTGAAACCCAAATCCTTTGCAACATGGCTAAGAGGGGAGGGTTCTTTTATTTGACAAGCATTCATCTGACAAGGTGAGAAGAAATACCAGTGCGCGGGATATCAAAAAGGTCATAACAGCAGGAAGGTCCTTTGTTGTCAATACGTCAGCAGCAGATTGCAGTGCTAAGGCAATTCCTTGCCTTCCTATCCAACCAGCATCAAAGACATCCTCACCAGACGTAGCATCACGGATGTACAGAGAAAATAAAGTTGAAAGAGATAACTGCAAAACCAATTAATCTTTAAAACCCATACTTATGCAACAAAAAGTAATAATTCAAGAAATGCAATGACCTGGATTGATGCCGGGCTTTCATGAAGAGCATCAGCCAGTGCTTCTGCTCCAGCTAAACGGACATTGAGATTTATATGAGAAAGTGCTTTAAAGATTCCTGAATAATCAGTCCCCAAATCATGACCATAGCGGGCCCATAAATCATCTGCTGATTCAGCCACTGACTGCAAGCATAAAGATCACAGAGCATCAGATGGTGCAACAGCGAAAAACAATATGAGGACAATAACTTTGTTAGCCTTAGTCAAGTACATCAAATTATTCTAGTTGACACAGCAAAAAATTATAAAACCAGTATTATGTACAATACAAAAAGATAACGTAACTAGATATCACATCAAATTCTGAAGGTTAACCTTTTCAGGGTCATGTAGAGCTATCCAAATATTTGTTGCTATATTAACATTCTGAGGAAGGGAGCATTTGGAAACAGCTGGAATACACTTTACAGCGTTTAAGCAGGCCATTCTGACATGAACATCTTTTGAATAGACTCCATAGAGCGCCTGTAAACAAAAAATATATGAAATATAACTCTCTAGAACTGGAAATTTTGCTCACAATACATAGTTAAAAGAAATACATTTGCGACATCATCTGCTTGCAATCCAAGACACAATTCATTCAGTGCAGGTCCAACTGATGCTTGATATGCAGGAACAACACCTAGAACATGATATAGAACCTGAAACAAATTTAGTTTAGATGTTATATTTGAGAAAGGGAAGCTGGTTATATTAACAATATCACTCGTCACAAATAAAAAATGGAAAGAAATGAGCACAATGTAATTGACACCAAAATTCAACAAATGTACAGTGTAAAAACAGACAGGGTTCAAGTCACCGAACTGATATCATCCGGAGTCTTGGAAGTGGCAGCATCGGATCTAGATGCATGTATAGAATCTGCAGCACATCATCATGAAGTTTTGTCCGCTTTGATGACAGTAAAATTCGCTCCAGTATCTGGCAAGACAAAATCACAGTTCGTTTAGTAAAAGGAAGTACAAGTTAGAATACTGTCAGCAGGAATGGTAAGAAACCCACCGGGAAAATGAACGTGAATGTATCTACAGGAAGTGGTCCTGATTTACAAGATATTGTTAACCCATTTACAATCCTCTCAAAAAGACCCTCATATGTTTTCCCAGCCTTGTCAACTGATGGACGAAAATCAGATGAAGTATCAACTTCATCAATCGCGATCAAGCGCAGAGCAGTTGAAATTTCTAGAGCCCAGTTACACAGAGGCTGAACTGTACACCTTGCAAGCTTCACCAAGTTTTCAAAGGCTGCAGCACTTACAATAGGTGATCGCAGCAATGGATCCAAAAAAGTAGCCTGGTAAAGTGATAAGGTGAGTGTAAGAGGTTAATCTTAGAATTATAGGAGCCTGATATGCCAAAAGAATAATATTCATGTACATAAACATAAGGAGTATCAGTGCCAGTGGCAGAGGAATGAAAAATAATTGTTTCTGAAATCTATTCATTGACTCTATAGCATATGGATAAGTAAAACTGTTATGGAACTAAGTAACAAAGCTTTTGCATACCAAAAAAGGTAACTGACTGTGACAAAACACAGGATTAGCAAGACCCATCTCCCCAAGGGCATGAAGCACCAACGAAAGACTTTTTTGTATCCTGTGAACATTTTCCCGTGTTGAGGCCTCCTCTTTGAGCATCAGTTCCCGTGCCTCTTCCTTTGCCGTTTTTCCTTTGTCTGCAATTATTAATTTGCTGAAGAATATATATATGTTGGGGACACAATATTAAAACTATAGAGTGCTTCGCTAGATATGTACCAGCTTTCTTGGTCAACTTTGCAGTGTCCCTTCTCCCCGAATTTGCAGTTTCTTTACTAGCCAATCCTTTCTTTAAAGAATGATTAGAACTCTACAACAAGCAATAAGAAGAAGATATCATTAGATCCAATATGCTAAAAGTGGAATCATGTTTCAAGTGTAAAACAGAATAAGTAGAATAAACCCATGTAAGTACCGGCTCCTGCTTTGTGTACTTGGCACCAATCGTCTGAGCAACATAGATACCTTGCTCACTTAAAAGCATTCCCTCAGGTGTATGAAAGATCTGAATAAAAACATAAAAAAATAATAGTATTAACTACTCAAAACTTGCAGCTGAAAAGTAATACTACCCATTGCACTCAGAGTAAAATGTTAGAGCTCAGCAAGTGTCTACAATGATAGGAAGAAAATGCACATGGTAAAAGTGAGGAGATTTACCTTAATGTCAGTCTCTGAAAGCATATCATGGGACAGTCGATCTGGAAGGTCTTGTAGATGCTACAAAAATTAAACATAAGACATCAGGAAACAAGTTAAACCGTACAATATCTTTGATTAGTAAAACAATTTCCTTAAAATACATATACCATCTTAAACACTGTAAATGTATCCTCTGGTGCCAGAGACATCATGGTGGACAAGGAATATACGGCTGCTTGCTGCTCGGGAGTTTTAGGACTCATTAAACCCATCGGTCCAAGTAGACTCTGAAACAATCATACAAATCAATAGTTGATTAGTAATGCAAGGAAACAATAAAAAACCAAGTTTCGCACATATAAGTCATTGACAGTCGTGAGATTACCTTGCAAACACTTTCCCCATTGGTAGACAAAAAAGTAGCAACATCAAAACCACAAGTGTTGAGACACTTTTGCAATCTCTGCGTATATCAGAAGGTGTAAATCACTAAAGAAAAGTGCAAAGAAAAGAAATATGAGTAAGTAGAATTAACCATGTCGAATGACTAATGTCAAGATTACCTTCCAAACAGCATCTCTTTTTCCAGTACCAACTATGCTGGGATGATGCGAGCAGAATATGGCTCGAACAATCCATGAGCTTGGAGGTCCAGCAACTGCTGCCGATGAAATGACAATCAAAGCTTTCACTAACACCTCTACAGAAGGGATGAAAGGAGCTTGATGATCCACGGGATTATCTGCGTCACTACAGAGGTGCCAAGTTAGTTCCTAGAATGAATAAGTCGTTACTGGCATTTAGGTCCAAACCTTTCAAAATGTCAAATGAATCAAACTGTTAATAAAAAGTCAAGATCAGAAAAATAATAGGAGATAACATCAGAGCTAACTAAACACAAAACAGGCAGCAATATACCTAGTGGTTTGGTGGGATGAAATAAGAATACAAAAAGAGCTTATCATTTGTACCTGGTTCTAGAAGAAACGAGCTGGTCCCCAGTTATGGAAAGAAAATCTGAGAACTCGTCTAAAAGAGTAGTGGCTAGCTGTGAAGTTGCGAGGAAGATCTTCGTAACAGCATTGTAAGCTGTTTTACGAACATTCCAGCTTGGATGGCAAAGTAGAAAGAGAAGCAACTGCATAGAAAAGAGATGAAACATAAGTCCAGAACAGGGAGAAACGGGTCAGAAAACATGAACTCGCTTAGGCTACCTGTGATAGTGATTTCAATGAAAATGCTTCCAAAACCCTGAAACCAGGCAGGAGAGATAGTTAAAATTACTACAAACAGTCAAACAACGAATCTCACACATTAGGCAGGAGGTTTACCTGGAGGAGTGTTCCACGAGGAGCACCTCAAGAAGGTCGGCACATACTACACAATCATCACTTGAAAGTTTTGAGGCCTTTCAGTTGAGACATGCAAAGATAAGAAAGAAAATGAAGAAAAATGCCACAAAGCAAAAAGTAAGTACCCTGACATGATAAGAACAGACCACAGAAAAAGTACCAGAAGAAATCTTTAGAAAATATTACCAAAGTAATTTGCACAAGTGAAGGCTCATTTAGAGATATCAAAGTCCATAATTTCTCCTTCACCATAGTATCCTCTGGATTTCAAAAAGAAGAAAAATTAGATTAAGGAGAAAGCAATGAAGGACCTTCAGATTTTACTGAATGAGAGGAATGTGAAACATAAGCTGCTGGTTTGAACCTGCTTTTATGTCACAGGCAGCAATTTTGGAAACGATCAGTAGAGCATATATCCCATCCAGACGTTGTACTGCCTTTGTAAATCCCGTCTTTACAAGTTGAATTAAAGGGGATAGCAAGTCTGATATCTGTAGTATATATTCAGTAGCGTATTTAGTTAATGAGAGGGTTAATATTATAGAAGCCAGAAAAGATGTTTGCAAGGAGACCTGTGAAATGGTATCGGGATTTCTGCATATGATTTGTACACAGCGGAGATGCCCCCTCCTTAGAGCTTCTTTCTCCTTAAGGCCGGCAGCAATGAAAGAAACTAAGTTTGGTTGGATAGCATCAGAAGATCGTGATGCCCATGAAGCTATAGCAGACAAAATTGAAAGTTTTACGTCTTCATTTCCTATAAGATAAAACATTAATCAGTTAGCAGACGACAATAAGGTAAATAGTTGAAAGATAAATGCCAAGGATGATAATTGAAACAGGGGACATATAGACAAATGTGGAAAAATATGGAAATGAGGACATCTTCCAACTTATATTGCTAACTTTTGGTTCGCACAACGGAATATGAACAACAGTTAATATTTTACCTTCATCCTTGTAGCAGGCTATGAGAAAGCTGCATATCGTCCTCGATAAACAACCAATATACTTTCCTTCAGGAGCACTTGCCAGTTCTTGCACTGCATTCAGCATTCCAATTCTTTGATGGGGAGATTGAAGTCTGCCTTCAGAACCTTAAGACAAAAGCTCGCAGTTCATCATAGAATATCAATTAGGAAAATAACTCAAACTACCACCAAGCCTATCTTCTGTCTATAAACAGAGACGTAATCAGAATCACAGATATATCTAAATGAGGAAGAAGATTCATTGAACAACATGTAAGAGTGATGTTAATAAACAAAGGCATAAAGACCAACCTCCAATTATGGCTTTAACTGACGCAAACATTGCTTCTATAGTATCAGGATTACTTGATTTTTCACTTAAGCACCTAACCATTGACAAAGCTCCATGACGCCTGTCTTCATCCGTATGCCGAGCCTGTGGTAGTATAACTGGTAGCAGTTCCAGGGCATACTTACTTAGATCAATGTTTACATTTGCTAATAGAAATCCAACTGCTTCCAGGACAATTTCTGGATTACGCTTCAACATTTTAACAGCTGCAGGAAGGATGACAGTTTGGAATTCCTCATGCGACAAGCGTTGAAGAAGAGGTTTGAAACAATTACTAAGATTTTGTTTCTGCTTTTCTCTAGAATTCAGGACATCTTTAACATAGATATCAGCAAATATGGCCTGCGAACGAGAAACAAACAGATAGATGATTTGAAAAATCAAAAATTGAGAGGCAAACAAAACATTTGCAAATCTAGTTTTGTTTAAGAAGCAGAGCAAAATGGGAAAAGTGAATTTAATCATACCTTGGACTGTTCAAATAGAGCAGGAGACGAACAAGAGAACTCAAGCAGTAGTCCTAATAATTCAGGGCTATCCTTATACGGAATCCGGGAACCTTTAACTTCATCCATATATAAACTGTAGATAGCTTGTGACTACAAAAACAAAAACCGAATTCTTTAATCAATACAGTCCATACATTAGATTATTCATACATATGTAGAGCGTCAAGGCAGACCTGAGAGAACAAATGGAACATAAATCTTTTAGAAGCCCTCCGCATTCGGAAAGAGCTCTCCATAATGATACGAAGTAATGAAGCCTGTGTTGATGCTACTCTAACAAATGCATTCTTCGAAACCGTAGCGAATTGACTTTTTCCCAGAAGAAGACATGACCAAATTAGTAGTCTGTAACAGACTGTATCAAAACAAAATCTCAACTGCTTTTCCATAACTTGTACAAGCATGGCCGCAAAAGTTTTCATGAAAGTAACATTTTCCAGGCCCTTTACAATCAAATCATCCACAGCTTTCCGTGAGGCACGGTCATCATATATAGCCAATGTTTGGAATATCATGTCAACCAGAACAGGCGCAATATCAGACGTCATATCTGCAAATAAATCATTCAGATCACAAGTTCAATGTAGAATCTCATAAATGTTTCTAAGAACAAATCCAGTTCAATGTGATAATGATTTGACCATTACACTTCAAATAACTAGGATTTAATCCATTCAGTTCATAATCAACTCTACCATAAGAAAATTATTAGCCGAGAAATAATCAAACTTGTAGTCCTTAATTGAAAAAAGCTTGTAACTTTCGAGGACGAGTTTAGTCTTAGGGTATATTCGCAACAGTGAAATTATTCAATTGATAATGAATGGTTACCGGAATTCTGGAGAATCTCCGGGATATCATGGCGGAAGATCCGGAGTCTGATTAAAGTGGAGCTTGTAGAGACAGAACCAGAGATGGAGAGAAGAGACTCCAACGGAGAAGCCATTTCTTTCCACGGAGATCGACCGGAGCCAGGTCGGTAGGTCAGAACAATCGTAAAATTCAAAACGATGAAGCGTCTTCTTCTTCTTCTCTGTGGCTACTAGGGTTTAGGCTAAGCCACTGGGTTTGCAGAAGATGAAGAGTGAAAGAAGAAAAAAATGAAACTGAATCTGAAAATTCGTTTTTGGGCTTCGATTTAAGTTTGGTTTATTCATTCGGGCTTTTAAGTCCATGGATAATGGAATCACTTTTAATGTTGGAACAAGGAATATTTTGTTAATTTATAGTAGTTATTTTAATTATTAAAAATCTAAAAAGTATGAGTTGAGACAATTAAATATAGATAAAATTAAGATTTTGTATGTTATAAATTTTGTAGTCTTACACTTCAAATTTTAAAATCTAGAAAAAAAAACTCTTTTGAAAATAAACAACAAAGACTATATATGAATTCTAAACAAATTCAAATTTTGATTAATACCCTCACATGTCGTATTTTAACAACCTATAAATCTACCGAATTGATCAAAATGATGCATATTAAGTTGAACACTTATATTAAATTTTGGCTATTTTTCTAACGATATTACAATACGATAATCCAAATATAACAAAATAATTGGCTGATATAATAAAGTTAGAGATGAACCCTACTCAAAGTTCAATTTAAAAAAAAAACCGCTAAAATCATACATTAGTATATTATCATTTATATAGATTAGGTAAATTTCTGCGCTATGATGCGGCTTAAGTGATTTTTTTCTAGCCATATCTTGAGTTTGAAAAAGTTAAATTGGAGAATATTTCTAGTTTTGAAATAGCTAGATTATGTATTATCATGGCCATTTGAGATTCATAGTTCATAGATAACTTTAACTTATTTCAATTAATTGTAATCTCAAATCTTTTAAGAATAAAACATTTTCATAGAGTATGTACTATTTCTTTTTGTCTTCCACGTTCACTATTAAGGCAAACAAGAAAACGTACATATACGTCATGGAGTCCTCTATATACCACAAGAAACTGTGAGTCGTGTTTTCCTTACTACATTGTCGCAAATACCTTTTCCTATAGAACTCGTAAAGATTTTCAGTTTGTCACTAAGCACCAGATGCTAAACCGGCAGTGACCTAGTGGCTATCGCCTAAAACGCCTAACCTAAGCCTAGGCGATTTTAGGCGGTTTAAGCGTTTACATCGTAACACATTATATATGATATTATAGATCAAATTACAAAATAATCTATTAGAATTTAAACCCTAAACAAAAATTAGACAATAGCATTCATTTAATTCATATCAAACAATATATGCACGTTTATAACTATGTCTATTGAGTTAAAAATTATAAATTTAAATCTATGTAGTTAGATATTGAAAAAATACACTAACAGTAAATAAATTAAATAATAATAGATTAAAGATTTTGTATAACCGCCCACTTAAGATCACTTAAAACCATTTAAATCCAAACAAAAAAGCACAATTAATTTTTACAAAAAAAAACACACACATTAATTTTTAAACCAGACATGCATGCGAGTCTGCGGTCCACTATTTCTTTCTAAGTAAATCCCATCAACTTTTGCAATCCATGATCGTCTTTGACGACATCGCCGCTTAGAGGCTCCTCTATATGCTCTCCATAAGATATGATGATAATGACCTTGTCTCAAGAGACATTTCCATATTGCTCTTTTGCTTACATGCTCGCCGAAACTAAATTATACTTACCATTGAATAACACATCGTGGACGGCTAGGGTGTTGTCTTTAGATGTGCAATTAACCTTGAGAATACTATTGGGAACAAGTTCGTTTCGAAATTCTAATGTGTTATCCTCGCAACCCCATGGTACTACAGTCCAACTTTCATTTACACCAAAATACATGGAAATAACTATTACAAAAACAATGAGATGATTCATTTTCTGTTTTATAAGTTCTTTTGTACTACTATGAATCTAAGACATCAAAGTGTAGTGTATGAAGGCATTAGCTAAATTTAAACACAAACATGAACCAATCAAACATTTGGCTAGAGAAACATTTATCATCGAAAAACAAGGTGGACCAATAAGTTCAAAATTAATTAATTTTAATTTTCACCTTTGAATTAAACAAACCAAAAAGTCAAAGATCTTACAAAATTTTTGTAAATATTTTATTTTGATAATATTAGAATGATCAAAATAAAAAGTATTAATCAAAATAGTTTCAAACTTTTATGTTTTATTTGTTGAAGTCATAAGCTAACCATAAAAAATGTAGTTAGGTTTCTTGGACTAATATTTGACATGCTTTGTGTCTTAACATGTTAACTACAAGAAAACATGTGTATCGCGATCAACCATTATATATGATATTACAGTCTCAAAATGGTTGCAAAGTAAATATGTGAGACTAATTGAGGACAGTTTCGGGTAGTCGCAAATTTGTTGTCGCGAAATAAAATGGTCGCAAAATAGACGCTAATTCCCGACTAAAATGTGAATCCATAAAATAGTCGTATAGTAGCGACTACGTTGTGTCATAATATTATAATCGTATATTAAAGACTAAATAGTGACGGTATATACTTAGCGACTATTTTGTAACTTTACGTGGCTATTTTGAAAAGAAAAAAAATCAAAAAATAGTTTATTTTTCTATTTTCTAAATTAATAAATTACAAAATGATTTTTCTAAATTAATTAATTAAGTAAACAACAAAAAATACATATGTGTAAAGCCGGCTAAGTAATGGGAAACCTTTCTCATGTTACATTACATGAATCCTATTTTTATTTCATCCGAGAAAAGCCGTCGTTTTTTCAAAAATGTCTTTGTCATTCGATTCAATAGTGTTACGTTTGATAGGAACAAATTTGATAAATACCAATAACTCTTGGATCGAGTATTACAACGGAAAAATCCATTAGATAATGAACTATTGGTTCTAAGCCATCTCTGGCGTTGAATCAACAATTTGAAGTGTTTTTCTTGCGAGAAAAATAACTCAAGTACTTACTATGGAAGGTCTTATGCTAAATGAGTCAATGCAAAAATAAAACAATGAATAACGGTTTTCATAAAACAAATGGGGAAAATGTTGGCTTCAAGGGGATCTCCAGGGTTTATGGATAGAATCAATTCAAGTAGTTACTATGGAAGGTAACTAATTTAAAATACATATATGTAAAGCCTCGATCAAACAAAATAAATTCCTATTTATTATCGTTCAAATCTGATATGTTATAGAATGATCTATAACTAACTCTCGTTGTGATACATACATCTTTTTTTTTTTTTCAAATCTGATGGATACATACATACATACATCTATCCATCAAAATTTGTGCATATAATCACTTTTGGTGCATAAACTGAACCTAGAGATCAGTTATCTAGGTTATCAAGATACACAAAACATTAAGAGCAACGATAGATAAATCTAATAACTATTTTCCATGTCTAACAACCCTAACTAATCATTCATATGAAATCTTATTGAAATCCTAAAACATATATAACTACTAATATATTCAGACATGAAGAAAGAAACATCAAACAAATAGAGAAAAGAGATTACCTTATTAAAAAGTAAATAAGGTTCAAAAAACTTCTCAACGTAGAGGCAACTATTTGTCTCCCAAAAGCATAAAATAACTAAATCTAAAAGTAACAAAAAGTTTGAGAAAATATGAATGTGTGCTTATAAATGGTTGCAAAATAAGTAGTTATAAGGATGTGATCCGTTTAGCGTAAGTCAGAGCCGACTTTTTCTACGCAAATTGAGAAACTTACATTTTTTTTTGCTGCCTCAAAGAGGAGTATCAATTGATACCAAGGGTGATGTCGATCGATATTACTTCATGCGATGAACTCCGTGTTTCATGTCCGATGTGTATCGATTGATACCGTAACATGAATCAATCGACATTGACATCGTCTTCTGAGGGGTTCAAAACTTCGTCTTAGAGGTTGTATTGGTCGATACAAAAGGTGTATATTGATGATCTATACCACCATTCGTACGTCTTCTCTTATTTTCTTCAGTTTTTATCCATAGTTTCTAAGTTTTTCTGAACCATGTTTTCACCTATAATGACTGAATAAAAACTAAAAAGAAATTATAAACTAATAAAACTAGTGGTGGGAATTTTGATTAGGTTCAGGTTCGGTTTAGGTTCCATTCGGTTCGATTAATTCTGTTTTCACCCGAACTTAGATTGATTTGGTTTGTGTCTGAATCGGTTTATGTTTGGTTTGGTTTTGTTTGGTTTGGTTTAATTCGATTTAGTTTTTTTGTGGTTTGTGTTCAATCGAAGTCTTTTTGTTTCTTGTGGTTTTGGAACTTGGTTGTAGCTTTCGACGACTTTACTCTTCAAGGAATCCAGGGTTAGAATGCAATTTTACATTAATTAATTTATTAGAAAAGGAAAAAAAATAAACGTGTCAAATCAAGTGTAATGTAGGTAAAAGATTACATATTTACTATCTAGTATCTACAAAATTATTTAATACTATTAATTAATTAAATGGTTTATCGGATTCGATCGTTTTTAAAAGAAACATAACTGAATGTTTTGAGTTTAAAGATATGGTTTTGTTTAGATCGGTTTTAGTTCGGTTAGTTCGGTTCGGTTTGGTTCAATTAGGTCAAAATGCCCATCCCTAATGAAAACATAGAGGCGATAAGAGTCAAAAGTGGTAAAAAATATGACAAATCAAAACCGCTATGTTATAGTCTAGACAAATGTTGCAGCCCCTCTCGTAGCAAGATTCTCGATTAAGATTTTAGCTTGTACGACAAGCTTGGTTATGAAGTTACCTTGGTGGTCGACCATGTGGGTGTGTGCTGAAGTCAACCACGGATGAGGTTAGATGAGGTCGACCCTCAATCAATCTTCTAGGCCAACTTCTTCCTTTGCACCGTTTGCCGCCAAATTGACATGTCTTTATACAATTACCATATCTTTTGAACAACTAAAGAAAATTACTCGGGACATTGCTAACTCTCTAGCTTTAGTTTGATATAAAGATCATTCAATTTAGTACTTCAACAAATGTCGAATCTCTTAAGTACATAACATGTTTGCTTTCTTCTTTTTGCATTTTCCACGTTCTTGACATGTAAAGACGTAAGACACTAAAATACTAGAAAATTATTTCTTTAGGTCATAAAACCGCATAAAACGATTAAATTATTATATATAAAAACGTACGAAAATCAAAGAAATCCAAGCATTCAATTTTTCTTTCTTTATTCTACCGTTGTTCTCTTTTCACGGTATATATATATATAGAACAACTAGTTTTTTCTTTTTTCGAACAAGGGTTTAGGACAACATAAATTGCTTTAAAGATTACTCAATTTAACTGTCATATTAACTAAGAATAATTTGTGTTCTATTTTCATAATATTTAGTTATCATTAGTGGTGATCAGTGTTTGTGAGTGAAATAAAAGAATGCTAAAAATAGCCATTTGTCTCTTAATGTCCACCTCATCCTTGATATATATCTTAAAACGTTTTTCAATTGCTTGTGTGGTTGGGAGAGAGAGAAATGGGAACGTAAAAGAAGGAAAACACGAAAACAACACAAAAGGATTTGGTTGGTTTGCTTTTAAAATGCTAAATGACAGATACATACGAGTAAGAAGGCGTGACTCCCTCTCCTCCCCTCCCACTTTTTCATTCCCATTTATAAATTTAATTCTCAATTCACTCCAAATCTCATCAAATCTCACATTTTCTTTTTGATCGATGGAGGGTTCGTCTACAAGCCATAAACGCAAGAAAAATGACGAGCATACTAAGAAGAGCAAGAAGAGACAACATGTGAGAGCCAGCAATGTAGAAAACAAGATGGAGGAGAAGAGAAGTGGGAGTAATGAGGAGAGTTTCGGAGTGTTTGAGTTCCCGTGGATGAAGGAGAGTATGATCTCGACCTCTCTTGATTGGAGTCTACCCGAATCTCTTTTTCCTGTCTTAGATGATGGTAATGAGATGTTTGAAGAGATTAGTGATGTGAGATGGCCAGTGAAAAGGGTTAGTAATTATAGGTTGGAGTTTGAGGCCTTTGAATGCATTTGGACTTCTATTTTGGATTAGATTGAAATATATGTTAGCCATGTATAACTTACAATTGCATTGAGAGTCTAGGACCAAACAATGAAACTGTTTTCATTTTTCTTTTGTGTTGATAATAATGTGTCTGTTGAGATGTAAAAGAGAGTAGAAGGGAAGGACCGAAGGAGTAGTGTTTGGTTTTTTTAGATAGGACGAAAATAAAACAACATTTCTTGTTGAATTTTGCATTAGTATAACGTGGGTGTTAAAATTCCTTTACGATTAGTCCTTCAACTTCGTCAATCGCCCAGCTTTGTGGCCTCTCTCCAGGACTTGAACTTGATAAAACCAATCTAAAACATGCATGAGGTGTCGTCCTTGTTTGATCATAGACACAGCCACTGTTTGGAATCATATACTTTCTGACCTCAACTTCAACACTTGGTCATGTCTATACACATGACCCACTGTTATCAAAGTTCATGTAAGGGTAAAGGGTTTGATGATGATGTGATATATCAAAATTGATGTATCCATAACTGGAACTAATGTGCTGTGAAAAGTTGGAATCCGGAATATTTTGACCAGTTCAAAAATGGCAAAGACTTATGCTACTATTCAGATGATTAGGACATGGATAATTAACTTCCCATAAGTGTGATGATTAGGACAACATAGGTAATCTAATCTTCAATACTGTCTAAAGGAACAAAACACCCTATCCGTTCTTCAAAATTAATTTCAAAACTAATCCATGTTGACTATTTTATTTCAGATCGAGATATTAGACTGTTTTTTTTTTATCTGCTGAAAACAATCCAAACGACAAAGGCGATAAACAGAAGAAAAACACAAATTAAAGCAAAACGATTGAAAATAATTTTTTTTTTGCTTCATTCCACGCTTGATCGTGGAGACCTCGAGTTAAACAAAAGAAAAATATAAGCCAATGTAATTAATAATGGAGAAATATAAACCCGTGTAACTAATAATGGAAAAGTTGTGAAATCAATCCATTTGAAACCGGAAAGATTAATGTAGTGAATCGGCTTCTTATTTACCAGAGGCGACGTCGTCTGAGCAGATTTCGTTTTCTCTTAAAACTCCAGTTTTCTCCGACGAATAACGCAGCATCGTGGAATCCATTTCATGGACCGCAGATTTCTCAATTCTCTTCAGTGTATAACTTCTCTAATTCTCTGTTTTTGTATTATGCACACCACATGTTCGATGAAATTACTAAACGATTTAATCGTTTTCCAAATCCTCACCTGTTTCCTTTAATGTTGCAGGAATCGGGGAAAGTAATCACTTTTGTCTTAATTCTGATTTGGGTTCTTACTTATAGTCCTCTCACTAGTCAACATGCTTCTAGTTTTGCCTGCTTGTAGAGGTGTTTATCTTCAGACCATAGATCCAAAGTCCATTGATTTTTCAGCTAGAGGCTCTTACGCAAGTTGCTTTCAGGTTACCATTTCATCCTGTAACTTTGATCTTATTGATTCCAGTCTTAAAGTTGTAAAGTTTGGATTTTTCTTATATATGCAGATTCCTCCTTCAGTATCTCAAAGGGAGTGTTTGATGAGGTTAGGAACGGTCTTTTGTTTTAATCAGAAGCATAGAGAGCAGACAAGTTTCAAGAAACGGCATGTATCTACGCAGAATGTGGATCTTCCTCCTATTTTACCAAAGAACAAGAAGAAACCTTATCCGATTCCTTTTAAGCAAATTCAAGAAGAGGCTAGGAAAGATAAGAAGCTTGCTCAGATGGGTATAGAGAAACAGTTAGACCCTCCCAAAAATGGGTTGCTAGTTCCAAATCTTATTCCTGTGGCGTATCAAGTGATAGATAACTGGAAGTTGTTGATTAAGGGTTTAGCACAGCTTCTTCATGTTGTTCCCGTGTTTGCTTGTAGTGAATGTGGAGCGGTTCATGTTGCCAATGCTGGTCACAACATTAGGGATTGCAATGGTCCAACAAATTCACAGCGACGTGGTTCTCATTCATGGGTTAAGGGTACCATCAATGATGCTCTCATTCCTGTTGAGTCGTACCACATGTATGACCCTTTTGAGCGCAGTATCCATCTGCATTCAGATATTGTAATGGATACTATGATAAGACAACTGGAAGTGACCAAAACCCATATCCTTATAGTTGAAAACTTGCTTACAATTACCTTTCCTCATAATATTCATTGAGTCGTTGCTTGAGGTGAGAGACTTCAGAATCCTATATACAGAACATTAAAGACAAGAGATGTTTCATATTATACTATCACAAACTTATAAATCTTCCTAAGAAAAATTATAGTTCCTCGTGAATCTAAACAATTAAGTTGAAGCGTCTTTCCTATCTTCAATATTTGCTGACTATCCAAGAATTACTGACAAAAAAAAGCAGAAGAATAATCATTACCAGTTTCCACAACAGAGGCACAACAAGAAAATGACCAGGTTCCACAGAGATTAAAGATAATTCATTATTTTTATTACGGATACAAAAAAAAAAAACATGTAAAAACTAATTAACATAGGCAAGAAAAAATAAGCTAAATAAATACTTACTACAGAATTTGTCACGCTCTGTTGGACTCTGAGCAAAGCTCAATTAACATAACGGGTCATGCTGTCTACATTGGAGAGTTTAAAATTCAATAAAAATATCTGGGAGCAGAATAACATTTTCAACATATAGATAGATAACTATTTCGACTAGTTACCTCTTTCAGCCGGGTTGCAACTACAGTTTCAGGCTCCTAATCATATCACATTTGTAGCGCAATTCTTGACCATTTTGAGAGCCAGAAGCCCGAAGCTTCCCATAAATTTTACTCGCGGAAGAATACATAGCTCGAGCAATCTATGGCTATACTTGCTTTGTCATTGCCTCCAGTTTTGAAACTGTTTGGAGTGGATCAGTCAAAGTAATGTCAGTCTTTTGGGAAAACTATTGAAGCTAGTCAATCAGTTATGAACTAGCTTTACCTTGTGAATGTATTCTCTAGCCTGACCCTCTGCATGCAAATTTAGTTCTGAGAGTAAACACACATATACCATCAGATATATTTAGACTGTCACTACGAATCCATCACTGTTCAAAATAACAAATATTGTTACCTTGGTCTATTTCAGTAACGAATTTCAGTAAGCATTACAAAAAGGACTGGGAAAATTGACATATTTTGTCAAGTCTAATTGTGTTGTTGTCTACCTGTTGAGCGTCTATTTCTTTAGCCTCGGATTTCCTCTTCCCAATAATCTTCTTTCAGAACTGTTTTACCCAATTGATGTTATGAAGATGGCTCCGTCAATTCTCCAGCATCAAGAGAGACAAGTACTCAGAATTAGTTTTGATATGGTAAGAAGTTACAGCTCACTTATTCATAAGAGGACTGAGAAATTTCAAATTCATGACAAAGTATATAGAAGTGTTTATGAGACCAAAAGAAACTGAAGGAAGATAAGTACCCTTGGCTGCCACTGAATGTAGCCCAATGTAGAGGAGACAACTCTTTTGTATCATGGAAGTTGATGGTAACTCCTCGCGGAAGAGTCAACCTAAAACGGGACTTGACCGACTTCATGTAGCGGGGGCAATGATAGCCAAGAACACAACATACTAAATCCTCTGCTGGAACCTCAACTTCCCCAAACTTGCATGACCACCTATAGCTAGTTACTTCCTCAGGACTCATCAACAAACATGTCCCAAACCGTAGATGAAAAAAAGAGTTACCTGGCAAACATTACTACTGACCTTCCCTTCTTCAGACTGTTTTGCAGCAACCTTTGATAGTTCCTGCAGTGGTACAATTCAAAGGTAAAGCAGTATAGAATATACACGTTGCAAAATTACTGACCTAGAAAATTCAACCGAGTTTAATTGCCAGGAAGAGATACCTTTCTTCTCTCAGAAGTGAGGGGGAGGTAAGGATAGTCGAATCACATCTCCATTATCTCCATTGTTATTAGGGGTCACTCCAAGATCAGAATTCACAATGGCCTTCTCTATAGCCTTGAAACTGAAAGCATTGGGATCCGACCAAGAGAAAGCAGACGCGAAAACTCTTCTACTGAAAACCATTAGCGCACCATAAGTCATGTACCTGGATTTGTTATATGGTTGCAGCAAAAGAGAACTTCCATCTGGAGTACTGATTTGGGCAATGCTTTTCAAACTTACTGGACTTCCATAATATTCCACCTGAGGAAGCAAAGATCAAAAAATTATCAAGTTATACATATGGAACCAGATTTGGCAGCTATAAATCTTAATACCTCAATCTTTTCATGCACTGCTGCATTGGATCTCCCTGTCCTTATGGAGTTGAAACTCGCCCGAAGCGTTTCAATGGTCTTCTCCATCTTTGATTTTTGGATTGCACAAAACAGAAACCAAAATCACTTCCAAAGTGATTCACGTTTCCAGTTTCCACTAATCAGTAACCAAAAACTTGTAAAGAACTTACAACATCAGTCTTAATTGCAGACTTCTCTGCTTCTATTTCTTCAATAGTAGCAGACCTTATCACCAATCTGTGGAATTTCCAAACAAGAACACTGGGATTACAGAAATCAGCAAACCCTAAAACTCCAAATAAGTTTCCTAATGCCTAACAAAAAAAAAAGCAGAAGAAGGAAATATCATTTACCACAACAGAGGAACAACAAGACAATGACTAGTATAACCAGGTTCCACAGAGGTTAAAGATTATTCTTTATATATTATTACAGATGCAAAAAAAAATGTAAAAACTAATCAACATGGGCAAGAGATAATAAGCTAAATAACTACTTACGACAGAATTTTGTTACATTCTGTTGGACTCGGAGAAAAACTCGATTAACATCACGGGTCATGCTATCTACATTGGAGAGTTTAAAATTCAATAAAAATATCTGGGAGCAGGATAACATTTTCAACATATAGATAGATAACTATTTCAGCTAGTTACCTCTTTCAGCCTGGTTGCAACTACAGTTTTAAGCTTGTTGTGCAATTCTTGACCATTTGGAGAGCCAGAAGCCCGAGGTTTCCCAAAACCTTTACTAAATGAAGAATTCAGAGCTTGCGAAATCTCTGGCTTTACTTGCTCAATCATTGCCTCCAATTTTTTAAACTGTTTGGAGTGTATCAGTCTTAAGTAATGCCAGTCTTTTGGGAAACCTATTGAAGCTTTACCTTGTGCATGTATTCTCTAGCCCGAGCCTCTGCATGCAAATTTAATTCCGAGAGTAAACATACATATACCATCAGATATTTTGAGACTGTCACAAAGAATCCATCATTATTCAAATAACAAATATTGTTACCTTAGTCTTTTGGTCAGCCGTGTTTCTCTCAAACTGCATTCTCTTGTCTTCGGTCTTCTTTAGGTTGGCACAAAATTGATTCGCACGCCGCCCGCCTGCTGGCTTTCCAGAAGATGCGCGGTACCAAGCAAACTCTGCTTTCGCATGAGAAACACTTAAGTCTGCTCGCCGTAATTTCAGAATGAGTTCTTCAAGATAAAGTTTTAACACGTTGATTTCTTCGTGTTGCATATGAGACAAAGGAAAAGGGTAGTCAGTACCAATATAAAGAAGAGTGATTAAAAAAACATACACAGAAATATTGGAAGTTATAAATTTCTTGCCATAATTCTAGCATGATTCCGAGTTTTTATGGGTCGATAGCTTCTTCACTCCTCCTTCTAGTTTTATTACTTTTCTTTTATGACTAACATTCATCCTTCTAAGATCTAATTTGTTCTGCAATTACCAAATCTTCCATCAAGCAATAAGTTTATAGCAAGCCATCTATCAAGAAGCTCCATAACGCATATGATTAGCTATATTTTTAACGTTCACTCAATTTCACAGAACCTGAACTGCAAAATAAGTGGAAAATAACTAGATTTGCCTTCAGCGGAATCAACAAAAGAAGAGTCAGACTTCAGGCCAATAGAAGAATATAGAAGCACTACAAAGCAATCACAAGGAATGTCAAACCATAGTATGCTGATAACGCATAAGACGGGTGAAGTTATAAACACCATTCCAAATAACTGCCCCTTGCTTGTGAAGTGTACCTTGAGGAGACCCTGCACATAACTCTCTGTCCAATACTACATAGAAATAAAATATCACTAATTAATATGATGGTGACCATGCATATAACATTGCTCTAAAGTTTTAAGTAACAAATATGGGATTTACAGAGGAAGATGTAACTGTCTTACAAGATTCTTATCAACAGGTTCAGACTTCTTTGGCCTAGCATCATTCGATAAAACTTTAGTATAAGGCCAGAACAGATGACTAAGTGATCCCTGGCCCTTCACAAGTAAGCCAATTTTGCAAATTCTCCTGAAAACACACATCATAAGTAACAAGAACAAGAGATATGTTGCTGACAAACTCATGAATTCACTGAATCAACCAGAGAATAGCCAAAAGAAAGAATTGATTGTACATAGACAGTGGAGTTTATTGAAAGACAATTTTTTTCAAGATTCATTAACCTGTAAAAATCATCGAACATGTTTACGACGATGATATGAGACATGTCCATTTACTTGGAAAGGAGACCCACCAATTATATTTTTGAGCTTCCTGAAAAGAACAAGATATTGAGAAAAACTCTTAGCAAACGTAAAAACCAAAAAAAAAACCAAAGTCAACATAGAAAGGACAAGAAAACAGAGAAAAATAAAGTGTTGAAACATATGTGGCTTATTATATTCTTACTTAAGTAAAGTAGATCTAACTAATTAACATAGATGAGAAGAAACATCTTGAGGGGTATTGAACTGAATAAAGCTGCGAGTTAATAAATAGCATGATGGGTATCGAACTGAATAGCCCAATGTCATTTATGGTATCAGGATAATTGGGCATTGAAGTTTTTTTTTTCTTCTAGATTACGTCAAAATGATGATATAAGTATGTTGAAAATTACAAGCAGGACCAAGATAGGAGAAATACAATCAACCAGGAAAAAAATGAACAATCAATCAATTGACAAAACTATATTCCTAATGAAAGATACCAAAGAAAATAATATAAGAGAGAAATTATATACCTAGATCAGTATCTTCATATAATGGTGTAGACATAATGGTTGGAGTTGCTGTTGAATCAATATAATCTTTTGGAAATCAGTTCTGATCATCCTCTAAGGATCAGACTCTCCATTGATGTTACCCCCTTTGTGACTAGGAAATTATGCTCTGTTTTTCTCCTCGAACGAATCCTATCTCGCCTTTGTGAATTGATCCGACATTCTTCCAAGCTAAAACTCAAATCTCAGTAAACAAAATTCTATATTTCTTAAAAGTTAAGTCAAATATCATTAACCTTAATGACATGGACTTGACCTCTGAACATCTAAACATCACCCATATGGAGAAGAATCCCGAAGGTGTCATGAATGTTACTAGCATTAAATTCGTTGAAACTCTCTGGCAATTCTTCTTCATGTAACAGAGAGGCTTCATACATCATGGCTTGCCTTTTCCGGCGAACACGATCGGCGGTAAGTCCTTAAACATATCCAACACCACCTTGACTTCCGCAAAATCCGGATATTCCTGCTGCTGCAACTTCTTCATCTCTCAACTCTCTGATGCCCATTTCCCTTTACCTCCTCCTTCTTCCTCATAATGTCGTCCTTATCCTTGAACAAATCCTCTATGTGGACACTTTTGCAAATTCTCCTAGTTTTCATCAGTACGCCACTTTGGCAAATTCTCCTGAAAACGTACACCATAAGTAACAAGAACATTGAACACACAAATGAACACACAACAAGAGTTTTGCAATAGCTAAGCATCAAATGCGTTAATGATCCTAACCCTAGTGCAACTGGCACTGAATCAACCAAAGAAGTTAGAATTACTAAAAAACAAGTGTTCAAGGTGTAGGTTAATTGGAAAAACTGATGTATGTGGTGATGAAAACATACCCCAGGCACATACTACTTGGTTTTAGGAGGCTCCCTATGCTCTTCACATTCATCAACCAATCAAAATCATTGAACATGTGTCTACATATAAATTTTCAACTGGTAGTCGTGAGTCTTTTCCTTAGCGTTCTAAGCTTCCTGTAAAGAACCCATTAATTACTTCAAAAAAGGTAACTGGCTGTGACAAAACAAAGGATTAGCAAGACCCATCTCCCCAAGGGAATGAAGAAGCACCAACAAAAGACTTTTTTGTATCCTGTGAAAATTTCTGCGTGTTGAGGCCTCCTCTTTGAGCATCAGTTCCTTTGCCGTTTTTCCTTGGTCTGCAATAATTAATTCGCCGAAGAATATATATATGGGGATATAATATTAAAACTATAGAGTGCTTCGCTAGATATGTACCAGCTTTCTTAGCCAACTTTGCAATGTCCCTTCTCCCCGAATTTGCAGCTTCTCTACTAGCCACTCCTTTCTTTAGAGAATGATTAGAACTCTACAACAAGAAATCGAAAAAGATGTTATTGGATCCAATATGCTAAAAGTTGAATCATGTAACAAGTGAAAAACATAAAAATAGAATAAAAACAATGCAAGTACCGGCTCCTGGTTTGTGTACTTGGCACCAATCGTCTGAGCAACATAGATAGCTTGTTCACTTAAAAGCATCCCCTCAGGTGTATGAAAGATCTGAATAAAAACATAAAATATTAGAGTTTTTACTACTCAAAACTTGCAGATGAAAATTAATATTTACCCATTGCACTTTGTATGAAACGTCCAAGCAAAATATTAGAGTTCAACAAGTGTCTACAAAGAGAGGAAAGAAATGCTAACTCCATAATTTACTCAAGAAGACAAAGTAAAAGTGAGGAGACTTTTTACTTTACTCTTAGTCTCTCAGAGCATAATATCATGAGATAGTCGATCTGGAAGGTCTTGTAGATGCTAGAAAAAATAAAACATAAGACATCATGGAACTATTGAAACGGTAAAGTCTCTTTGATTAGTAAAACAATTTCCTTAAAAAAACCCATCTTAAACACTGTGAATGTATCCTCTGGTGCCAGAGACATCATGGTGGACAAGGAATATACGGCCGCCTTCCTGTTCGGGAGTTTTAGTACTCATTAAACCCATTGGTCCAAGTAGACTCTAAAACAATCAATCAAATCAATAGTTGATTGGTAATGCTAAGAAACAATAAAAACACAAGTTTTGGCACATAGAATTCATTGACAGTCGTGAGATTACCTTGCAAACCCTTTCCCCATTGGTAGACAAAAAAGTAGTAACATCAAAACCATAAGTTTTGAGACACTTTTGCAATCTCTGCGTATATCCGAAGGTGTAAATCACTATTAAAAAGTGCAAAAAAAAATATGAGTAAGTAGAATTAACCATGTCGAATGATGCGAGCAGAATATGGCACGAACAATCCATGAGCTTGGAGGTCCAGAAACTGATGTCGATGAAATGACAATCAAAGCCTTCACTAACACCTCTACAGAAGGGACGAAAGGAGCTTGATGATCCACATGATTATCTGCATCACTACAGAGGTGCCAAGTTAGTTCCTAAAATGAATAAGTCATTATTGGCATTTAGGTCTAAACCTTTCAAAATGTCAAATGAATAGAACTGTTAATGAAAAGCCCAGATCAGAGAAATAATAGGATAGAACATTAGCGATAACTAAACACAGAACATGCAGCAGTATACCTACTTGCTGGGTGGGGTGAAAAGAATTTAAGAATACAAAACGATCTTACCATTTGTACGATTTGTCTAAAAGAGTAGAGTCTAAAAGAGTAGCGTCTAAAAGAGTAGTGGCTAGCTGTGAAGTTGCGAGGAAGATGTTCATATCAGAATTGTAAGCTGTTTTACGAACATTCCAGCTTGGATGGACAACTAGAAAGAGAAGCAACTGCATAGAAAAGGGATGAAACATGAACTCTCTTAGGCTACCTGTGATAGGGATTTCAATGAAAATGCTTCAATAACCGTAAAATCAGGCAGCAGAGATAGTTAAAACTTCTACAAACAGTCAAACAACAAATCTCACACATTACGCAGGAGGTTTACCTGGAGGAGTGTGAGCACCGCAAGAAGGTCGACACATACTACACAATCATCACTTGAAAGTTTTGAGGCCTTTCAGTTGTGAAATGAAAATATAAGAAAAAAAACGAAGAACAATGCAGCAAAGCAAAAAGTAAGTACCCTGCCATGGCAAGAGGAGATCACTGTACCAGAAGAAATATTTAGAAAATTTTACCAAAGTAATTTGCACAAGTGAAGGCTCATTTTGAGATATCAAAGTCCATAATTTCTCCTCCACCATTACCAAAGTAATAATTCAAGAAATGCAGTGACCTGGAATGATATCGGGCTTTCATGAAGAGCATCAGCCAGTGCTCCTGCTGCAGCTAAACGGACATTGAGATTTATATGAGAAAGAGCTTTAAAGATTCCTGAATAATCAGTCCCCAAATCATGAGTATGACCATATTGGGCCCATATATCATCTGCGGATTCAACCACTCACTACAAGCATAAAGATCACATAGCATCAGATGGTGCAACTACGAAAAACAATAGGAGGACAATAACTTGGTGACATCAATTTATTCTAGTTGACACCGCAAACAATTATATAAACAAAATTTATGTACAGATAACATAATTAGATATCACATCAAATTATGAAGGTTAACCTTTTCAGGGTCAACATTCTGAGGAAGGGAGCATTTGGAAAAGGCAGGAAAACACTTTACAGCGTTTAAGCAAGCCATTCTGGCACGAACATCTTTTGAATAGACTCCATAGAGCGCCTGTAAACAAAAATAAATGAAATATAACTCTCTGGAACTGGAAATTTTGCTCATAATACATGGTTAAAAGAAATACATTGGCGACATCAGCTGCTTGAAATCGAAGACACAATTCATTCAGTGCAGGTCCAACTGATACTTGATATACGGGAACAACACCTAGCAAAAAAATGAGCACAATGTAAAGGGAATCTGACACCAAAATTAAACGAATGTACAATATAGAAACTGGTTGTGACAAAACACATCTCCCCAATAGCATGAAGCACCAACGAAAGACTTTTTTTGTCCTGTGAACATGGTCGCGTGATGAGGCCTCCTCTTTGATCATCAGTTCCCGTCCCCCTTCCTCGCAGTTTTTCCTTTGTCTGCAATTATTGATTCACTGAAGAATATATATATGATAGTATTAAAAGTATAGAGTGCTTTGCTAGATATGTACCAGCTTTCTTGGTCAACTTTGCAGTGTCTCTTCTCCCCAAATATGCAGCTTCTCTACCAGCCAATCCTTTCTTTAGAGAATGATTAGAACTCTACAACAAGCAATACGAAAAACATGTTATTAGAAACAAAGACAAAAAAAAAAATAAAGTATGAACTACTCAAAACTTGCTACTGAAAATTAATATTACCCATTGCACTATGTATGAAATGTCAAAGTAAAATATTAGAGCTCTGTTTAATACCAACTCATCAAAAGTCTTTCCCACCACAGTCTGCTTGCGTTTTCCTGCAGATTACACCGGGTTTGATCTTAGCTCGTATTTGTTCCAAGTCTCTTCAGACTCGACGATATCCCAAAAAGAACATCAAAAGAGGATTCTATACGACTATATCCCATACTTGCATTATCTGGAACTGGCTCTGACTTATAGTAGCGTGAAACAACTCCATGAGCGAGTCCTGAACAAAAGTCCTAAATTACAAATGAAAAACAGGATCACATGAATCAGTTACAATATGAATATTTGAAAGAAAAAAAAAAAAAGGTAAAGCAGATTCATAATTCTATATTGTTTGGTGGAGGATCTGATTCGAGCAAATACTTGGAGTTCAGGTTGTTATCAAAAGCAGCAACCTGTTGATAAAAACTATATATTAGTCCCACATTGGCTTAGCATTATTATCAGTAGATCAAAAATTGTCAATCACACAGACTCAGGTCAACCGAATAAGGTCAAGAATTATCAGTAGATCACAAAGTGTCAATCCGAAACTTACAACAGTTTTATTCCCAGCTTCTATTCCGAATAAGGTCAAGAATGGCATTGCAAGGTTCTCATTTGTTATATCGGCATATATTAACATAAGGTGAAAGAAAAGAATAACCAGTAGAGTCTAAACACAAATTTTCTCTGGTCTTTAAGATTCAACATATGAGAATTACCTTCGATTTAAATTTTCTTGCAATATCTTCAAGAGCCTGAGCAAGTTTCTGAAAATCATCAGCCTTGGAGAAGAGCATAACCTGACAAAGGAAGTAAAGAAAAACAAAATTTAGATAAAAACATAATCAAAAGCAAACAAGGATAGAACCAAAACTTCTAACCTGAAGCTTAACAGGACTAGAGTAAACCCAAACAGTATTGGTTTCAGTCAATTTTGTAATCAACGGAAACTTGTTGCTGCCTAGAAACTCCAATATCTTCTCCATTTTGTAAGATCCATCTGCATTGCAGACAGGTGTTACCACTTCTCACGATATAGATAACAGGAAAATGATCTGATAATAACAAGAGAGGTCTTCAAAATCAGCAACAACCAACAAGCTTACCATATACAGTGTAACTTTCAGCCTCAGTTTTAACAATCCCAATAAACACATTATTGGTTTAAGGTCAGGAAAAGAAGTTTCGCAACATCGCTGTCGCTTGTTTCTACAAACTGGATTTCGTCATCTGATTTTGCAGCTTTCACGAATTCGTTGTGTTAGAACCCTAAGCAAACAAACAACACACATAACAACACTTACATTTAAAAGCAACTCTACATTAGTGATTTCCCAGGCTTCAAAATACCTCAAACTTGTCAAATCCATTTAAAGAGTTTAAGAATACAAAACGAACTTATCATTTGTACCTGGTTCTAGAAGAAACGATCTGGTCCCCAGTTATGTAAAGAAAATCCTAGAACTCGTCTAAGAGAGTAGTGGCTAGCTGTGAAGTTGCGAGGAAGATTTTCGTAACAGAATTGTAAGCTGTTTTACGAACATTCCAGCTTGGATGGCAAAGTAGAAAGAGAAGCAACTGCATATAAAAGGGATGAAACATAAGTCCCAAACTGGGAGAAACGGGTCAGAAAATATGAACTCTCTTAGGCTACCTGAAATGCTTCAGTAACCGTGAAATCAGGCAGAAGAGATAGTTAAAACTTCTACAAACTAGTAAAACAACAAATCTCACACATTAGGAAGGAGGTTAACCTCGAAGAGTGTTCCACAAGGAGTACCTCAAGAAGGTCGACACATACTAGACAAAAATAAGAGAGAAAACGGAGAAAAATGCAGGAAAGCGAAAAGTAAGTACCCTAACAAGGCAAGAAGAGATCACAGTACCAGAAGATCAAAGTAGTGAAGGCTCATTTTGAGATATCAAAGTCCATAATTTCTCCTTCATCTGGAGTTCACAAAAATGAAAAACATGATTAAGGACAAAAATAATGCTGGAACTTCAGGCTACCAGTTAAGGACAAAAAAAAACAGCGGAAGAAGAAAATTAAGTTCTATCGAAAGAAAACTTCAGCGTCTGTGCTATCTACGACACTTGCTGACTATCATTTGACAAAAAACAGCGGAAGAAGAAAATACATTGACTGAATATACTTCAGTTACCATTTACTCGTTTCCATAACAGAGAAACAACAAGACAATGACTGTTAAAACCAGGTTCCACAGGGTGTGAACTTTTACATATTATACATGTCATACAAAATCAAATAGCACCAATGACATAAAAACAAAAACATGCAGTTAATTAACCCACTAATATGGAATATTGACTTGCAAGGCAGCATTTTCATGTGAATATACATTTGTGTCTACAATGTATTACTAAAGATGATAACAAGTGGAGCTAATCCATCAACTGTACTATTTTTGAATCTATGAAGAATATGTTTGACGCCCCCAGTAGACCAGCTCAACAACAAAACATACATAAAAATTATCCAAACACATCTTTTTTTTTTTTTTTTTGAATGGCTTCACAAGCAAACATGAGCTCCAAAAGCTGCACATAGACAATAAATTTTAAATACCATATATATATATATATATATATATATATAAGAAAGATGCATAAGAAATACCTGTCAATAAGTGCTTCTTGCAAAGTGACTATAAGACAATATTTTTTCAAACTAGAAATTCCAAAGCCCATAACTACTCCCTCAAGACCAAACGCTGCTCCTATACGCTCACCATATTTATCACTCTTCATTAGCTTATCCAAAAGCCTAGAAAAAAGGGCAGAGGCCTCCTTCTAACAAATCATCAGAGACAAACGACGATAGACCTTAAGCTTCACCAAACAGACAGATATACTCCTCAGGCCAAAGCAACTACGAACCTAACGTATAGTAAAATTTGTTTAGGTGAGATCTCAAAATAGGTAGGAAACATACTTGCTTTGATAGAACAAGTGGAGAAAGGCATGTTGAGACTGCACGTTGCACAGATTCTGATGGTGTATTCAACACCTCCAACAGTTTTTCCACAATCTTATGGACTTTAAGATCATCCTACCATCATTAGTTAATATATAAGATAGAGAAGGAAATCAGGTGCATTATATCGAGATTTAAACAAATGGTAGAGCTATCACTCTTGCTAAGTGCTCCAGTGAATATAGCAACACCCTCATGAACCAGGTCATATTCCTCTTCACAAGATGCTACCTTGTTATAGGTATCAATGATATTCCCATTTTTTACTGAATGCAACTCGACTTTGGGAGTAAAAAAGCTAATGTGAGATTAGCTCAAGCCACCAAGAACTACTGCTTATACACAATTCAAATGATCTGATTTAAGGTGGCCTTGAGCGCTAGAAAAGCAAGGTATAAAGAATACCTGTAAAAATACTGGAAGTAATGGCTTAACGGATTTGGGGAGGCATAGACCAGGAATAACAACATATCCTCCCTGCAATTCAAGTAACAGTATATTTTATAGATTAGTCTACAGAAAATATCGCTTCATCCGTAATATGATTGCTCATTGATCTTCTTATATAGTGACATTTTTTGAAAAATAGCAAAAAGTTCACCTTCCGCTTCTTGCGCTCTTTGTCCCTAGCAGTAGATACAGCTTCGCGTACAAGTTTTATATATGAAGTACTTCCTTTGGAACTGAACCAATAACCCTAGCAAAGCTTCCCAGGAAACCTGTTTAAAAGAGAATAAGTTAGACAAGACATGCTCGCTTCAACTATTTTCTTTCTGGTCAAGTAGCCTACCGTAACAGTCGTTGAATCAGAATCACTGAGCATAACAATCAAGGTAGATATCATGTTTGGAGCTTCATCAATTAAGTAAAGCTTGCTACTCTTGAAGAAGTAACCAATTAGATATGCAGAACTTCTTCTAATTGAAGCCTGAAAACAATACAAACCTAATTACTTACATGCTAAAATACAAATACTTCTTTAAAAAATTACAAACGAACCTGACTATCAGACACTCCTTTGAGAAGTTCTGGTAATAGAGTCTAAACTCCTTCTTCATCAATGACAAGGACCACCCTCTCTGCGGCATCTTGTGCCAATTCTTGGACTTCCTACAAAAAGAAAGAGAATCTTACCCATAAATAAAAATAGCTTTCATACAAATTTAAGGGTGATGAAAATCTTAATTTTTTACCCTGTTATGAAAATAGCAATTACAAAAGTAAATTCAGTAAACCATAAAACTTTGAACTGACTAGGGGAAGAAGAGCCTGAGGAAACAGTAGAAGAAAACCTTATAATTTGTTTAAGTCCATCCAAGGCAGTAGTAGACATTTCATCATCTTCTAAGGCTTCCAGAAGAGTTGGGATAATCTCATCCATTGCTTGCAATCCAGCACTCTACATTACAAAAGTAGACGAACGATACATATAGAGTGAACTAGAACAATCTGATAAGCAACACAAGTCAGAATAGGTACCTTATACAGAGTGCTAAATGCTAGTCCAGCAGATTAACGAACCTCAAGAGCACTATAGAAGAAAGTTGTAGAAGTTTAGAAATGTTAAATTTTTAATAGCATAAAGAAACATGCGAAATTAGAAGCTGATGCATATAGAATAAATCAAACCTATCACAAAGTGTCGTCGAATTGTGGGAATGAGCTGATCCATGAAACTCAGCATCTGACTCCTTCCAGCACTTGCCATCACTTCATTCAGGCCAATACATACACCCTGTCAATCATATAATATCAAGCTGTTAGATGAATAACATGTGCCTGATAAGTCTGCATATCAGATTTAAGCAAACAATCCTATGATTAGCATCAGTTGATAGATATGAAAACATTTAAGCATCACAAATGGACATAAAACAATGCAGCAGGACACAAATCATGCAGTGATACACAGCTCATTTAAGAGATATGAAATACACAATAACTAGAACAAAGAAACGGTGGCAGCTCTACTCAGATAAATAACACCGAAATATTCACTTCATGGTTAGCATGGTCGCAATAATAACTTCTACCAAAATAACTATGCTCTACAGTGTAAAGTTTTAGAGAAAGAGACAAAATGATTGATTCATCACGAAGCTTACTTGTCTTTTGTCAACATCTGGGTCTTTCAGTCCCTTAAATAAAATTGGAATGATAAAGGAAGCACCCTTTCACCAAGCTTCCTAACCAGCTCTCCAAGTGATCTTCCTGCTAGCTACACAGTATAATAGACTCATACAATAAAATATAAGGAAAGAAACAAAAGAAACAAACCTGGTGCCTCTCAGAGGATGGTGATGCCAAAGAAGAAATTAAGGTACTCATCAAAATTGGCATTATTTCCTTCAAAGTCTTTGGTGTATTTGCTATAGGTTAGCTGTTACCTCTGAACATTGGTCACCACGTAAATACTAGACTACAGGTTTAGAAAGGAAGGATAAACAACAAGAAAAAGACAACACAAAAAATGCTGTTAACCTTGAACAATAGATCCCCAAGCAGTTCAATGAAACTTTGACGGATACGCCAATTAGCATTGAAAATACCATCCTCCACAACTGGACGAAGAAGAGGTAGAGACCTGCAAAACCAATGTTAATTACAGGATCCAATCTCCTGATACAAGACCTGAGATCTAAATAAACTCAATTCAAACAGAATTTATCAATGTAATCTACCACAAATTCAAGAGTAACAATAATGGCACCTACTGGCTTAAAAATTTAATCAATCTACGGATCATGTTAGGTCAACATTAGCTAATCTAGTTAACTATGCCAAAAAAATCAGAGAGAAGCTTATATAGTGTAAATTTATACGTTGTAGCATGGTGCTCCACCAGTACATGGCCAGCCCCTAGGGCTGCATCCCGAACAGATTCATTCTCATGGGCAAGACCTAAAACATCATAGAGCACCACCAATTTACTCAATGAGTCAGAACCTAGTTCAGAAGTTAAAAGTCTGCCAAAAAGTAATTGGTCCACCATTCAGAATGGCCGGTAAGACAAGCTGCAAGCACTTCTCGAATTGAGCACCCAAGGATCTTGGTAAGAACTGCGAGTAACAAACAAAAGCTTTAAGAATTTTTTACAAAACTGACGTTTAAGGAACATCTAAGGAGCAACTGGTTTCACCTTGAAAAGCGTAAGGTATCCATCTCGGACTGATGCTTTTTGATGAGAACAATGACGAATGAGATCAGGAAGTATATTCTCAAAGTAATCTGTCCCAAGAGCTGCTATAACCTGAAACATAAGGAGAAAACGTTCTAACAGATGCAGCTACAACTTGGGGAAACATTTGATAAGCAGCCGCTGAGATAAATGATTTGTAAGTTTTTGTATTTCCATTTGCCATACACCATATCAGTTTCAAATGTACTTGATTGAAACATTAAAAGAAGGTACCAAATAAGAGTACAAAAGCATATGTACAGCAACGTTTCTTCAAGTTAAATGTAAATTAAGAGAATCAATCCGCTTATAATTGAACAGTAAAACCCTCATACTCATGCAATGATGTATTGGAAAATCGATGTATTGAAAACCGTGAAGATAACAAGATTAAGCTTATAGTGTTAAAAGCCAATAGATAAGTTTGTGTATTTCCACGACATCAAACCATGTGTTTTGACTAAAAGAAACAATGCCACAAAAAACACATATTTTTCTACATACCTCACTTAATCCCTGAGAAGCTCCATATCTTTCAACATTGCTTGTATCAGATTTTAGAGTTTCAAACAGCCATGGAAATTCTACTTAAGAGCTTACAGCACTCGGGCGGTCCGCATCAATAAAAACGACCCGAAGAACCTGCTCCACTGCTACTTGATCCTTTTGCTCATCAAACTACACGATAAAAACCCAAAAATGCATCATCGATAGACTTGTGCCTAAGACTCTCTAAGACGGACAGGGCTTGTCCTTTGAAAACCTATTTACCAGTTGCAATGTTTCAGCCTACAAATATATTCTAAGATTGAATAAAATTGCCTCCAACAAATTGACTTTTATGTAAACTGATAAGATTTAGAAAGGAGCGACTGATAACATACCAACTCAGGCACATACTCTACGCCTGGTTTAACTTTCAGGCTAATAATCTTAAACTTAACCTTGCTCTTCTGGTTCAACTTCTGTTTTACATTGTTCTCTGGATGTTCCACAAACTTGAAAACTGCACTTGAACATAAACAAGAAGCAAAAATCAGAGGCTGTAATAAACTAGTTAAAAGTACAAAAACCAAAGAATTCCAGAATCTCGTTACCAGTAGCAAAAACACTCTCTCCTGGAGCCAAAACACCTCCGGAAGGACGCATATAACAACTCTTAGGTGCCGTTGTTTGGAAATAAACTAAAAGATACAGAGTGACTTAGATGGAAAAGCACCAATTATTATATCATTATAACTACATATAGAACAAACTAAAGTCAACAAAGAGTCAACTTCTTTGCATTTGCTTAACTTGTTCCCAAATAATTATCAAATGCGAGAATCAAGAACCACAAATTTGAAGTGAAGGATACATAAAACTCCATTACCTTGAATGCAGTATGAGATTTGCTAATATTCTTAAGCTTGATTGCGCTACACACATGTTTACCAGGTTCATCTGAAATAAACACAAAGCACAAGTTCGAACCTCGTTATCTAAAAAATGGAAATCCAAAAGTCTAGAGCATCTTAGCACAAAATCACTTCCACAGAGAGCTTCTATGTACAAAAACAATCAGAATCCAGAACCAAATCAATCAATTTCCAGAGAACTAAACTTATTCGAAATCAAGCTAAATCGATGGCAGAAACTTAACAAAGAAGACGTACAAGGGAAATACAGATAACTTGAAGGATCTAGTCGGAGACGACGGCGAGCTGGAAGAAGTGATCTCGCGACGGAAGACATAGTCAAGAAAGGTTTAGAGACGGCGGAAACATCTGTATTCCGATGTCCATGGCGGCTACAGTAGTTTTGGTTTGGATCCTGTGTTGAAGACGAAGATGAAGAAGTGGTGCTTCTCCTCTGCCAAAACGGACATAGCCTGAAGAGATTCTTCTTCTTCTTCTCCACACTATTTAACTCTATGTGAATATTTTTGGTGCCCCAATAGGGCAGCACCACCGTGAACAGCTACAAAAACTCAGCAAAATATACATAAAAAATATCCAAACACAAACTTGAATGGCTTCAAAAGCCAAAATGAACTCCAAAAGCAGCACCTATACAATAAATTTTATATACCATATTACCATATAAATAAAGTTAAATAAAATGCATAAGAAATACCTGTCAATAAGTGCTTCTTGCAAAGTGACTATAAGACCGTATTTCTTCAAGCTAGAAATTCCAAAGCCCATAACTACTCCCGCAAGACCAAAAGCTGCTCCTCTACGCTCACCATAGTTATCACTCTTCATTAGCTTATCCAAGAGCTCAAAAAAAGGGCAGGGGCCTCCTCCTAACGAATCATCAGAGAAAACAGACGATAGACCTTAAACTTCACCAAACAGACTGATATACTTCTCAGGCCAAAGCCAATAGGAACCAAAGGTATAGTAAAATTTGTAGAAAACATACTTGCTTTGATAGCACAAGTGGAGAAAGGCACGTTTCACGGATTCTGATGGTGCAAAAACACTCTCTCCTGGAGCCAAAACACCTCCAACACATTTTCCACATTTTATGTTGTTCTTAGTGAATATTAAAGATAGAGAAGGAAATCATGTGCATTGTGTCGAGATTTAAACAAATGCTGGAGTTATTACTCTTGCTAAGTGCTTTGCTAGTGCTCCGGTGAATATAACAACACCCTCACGAAGCAGGTCATATTCCTCCTTATCAGATGCCTACACGATAAGAGATATGATGAAGCTGAAGCTCCGAAGCAATTCGTAATAATCATGAAACAAACGGTGTATCCAGCAGGTTTGCAGTTTCTTGTATAACAAACCTCTTTATTTAAATAATTCTCAAAGATGGGGAACAACAATGAAACGTTTTCTTTGCCATGCTTATCATAATCATGATACCAGCATTGATCATCTTTCCACGAACATCTGTGTTGGGATCAACCTGCACTTGAGAAAAACACTCGGTTTCATATAAATTTCTGACAGTCAAAAGCTTCAAGCTATAGTTTCCAAGAACAACATAAAATGACAAGATGAGAAGAAATACCAATGCGCGGGATATCAAAAAGGTCATAACAGCAAGAAGGTCCTTTGTTGTCAATACATCAGCAGCAGATTGCAGTGCTAAGGCAATTCCCTGCCTTCCTATCCAATCAGCATCAAAGACATCCTCACCAGACGTAGCATCACGGATGTACAGAGAAATAAAGTGGAAAGAGATAGCTTCAAAACCAATTAATCTTTGAAAAACCATACTTATTGCCACAAAAAGTAACAATTCAAGAAAGGCAGTGACCTGGATTGATGTCGGGCTTTCATAAAGAGCATCAGCCAGTGGTTCTGCTGCAGCTAAACAGACATTGAGATTTATATGAGAAAGTGCTTTAAAGATTCCTGAATAATCAGTCCCCAAATCATGACCATAGCGGGCCTATATATCATCTGCTGATTCTGCCACTACCTGCAAGCATAAATATCACAGAGCATCAGATGGTGAAACTACGAAAAACAATAGGAGGACAATAACTTGGGGAGCCCCAGTCGAGTACATCAATTTATTTGTATCCTGTGAACATTTTCCCGTTTTGAGGCCTCCTCTTTGAACATCAGTTCCCATGCCTCTTCCTTTGCCGTTTTTCCTTTGTCTACAATTATTAATTCGCTGAAGAATATATATATGCTGGGGACACAATATTAAAACTATAGAGTGCTTTGCTAGATATGTACCAGCTTTCTTGGTCAACTTTGCAATGTCCCTTCTCCCCGAATTTGCAGCTTCTCTAGCCTTTCTTTAAAAAATGATTAGAAGAAGATATTATTAAATCCAATATGCTACAAGTTGAATCATGTAAGAAGATTACCTTCCAAACATCTTCTCTTGTTCCAGTACCAACTACGCTGGGATGATGCGAGCAGAATATGGCTTGAACAATCCATGAGCTTGGAGGTCCAGTAACTGCTGCCGATGAAATGACAATCAAAGCCTTCACTAAAACCTCTACAGAAGGGACGAAAGGAGCTTGATGATCCACGGGATTATCTGCGTCACTGCAGAGGTGCCAAGTTAGTTCCTAGAATGAATAAATCGTTACTGTTAATAAAAAGACAAGATCAGAAAAATAATAGTGATAACATTAGCGATAACTAAACACAGAACATGCAGCAGTATACCTACTGGCTGGGTGGGGTGAAAAGAATTTAAGAATAAAAATCCAAAACTGGCAGAAATATACCTAGTGGCTTGGTGGGATGAAATAATAATACAAAAAGAGCTTATAATTTGTACCTGGTTCTAAAAGAAACAATTTGGTCCCCAGTTAGGGGAAGAAAATCCGAGAACTCGTCTAAAAGTGTAGTGGCTAGCTGTGAAGTTGTGAGGAAGATCTTTGTAACAGAATTGTAAGCTGTTTTACGAACATTCCAGCTTGGATGGCAAAGTAGAAATTGAAGCAACTACATAGAAAAGAGATGAAACATAAGTCCAGAACAGGGAGAAGCGGGTCAAAAAAACATGAACTAGCTTCGGCTACCTGTTATAGTGAAGTAACTACATAGAAAAGAGACGAAACATAAGTCCAGAACAGGGAGGAACGGGTCAGAAAACATGAACTCATTTATGCTACCTGTGATAGTGATTTAAATGAAAATGCTTCCAAATCCCTGAAATCAGGCAGGAGAGATAGTTAAAACTTCTTCAAACAGTCAGACACATTATGCAGGAGGTTTGTTTACCTGGAGGAGTGTTCCACGAGGAGCACCGCAAGAAGGTCGACACATACTACACAATCATCACTTGAAAGTTTTGAAGCCTTTCACTTATGACATGCAAAGATAAGAAAGAAAACGAAGAAAAATGCAGCAGAGCAAAAAGTAAGTACCTTGTCATGGCAAGAGCAGATCACAGAAAAAGTACCAGAAGATATCAAAGTCACATGGGATAGAAAGAATGAAGAAGCAAGACCTTTTGGGTTTGTTAGGGTCAACATCTCGTTCTTCTTCTTGTTTTTTGTCGTCACTTTGTCTTCTGCAAGAAACTGAATTAGCCCTTAATGTTTTCTTACTACTGGCTAAAGACATATGAAGTTATGTGGACTACCTCTTTCTTTAGCGGTAAGAAATGGGATAGATCATAAGTCATAACTCAAACCTCCAGAATACTATAGATCAATTAGATTGTGAACAAGAAAATAAATAAATGCAGGGAGAAATTATAAGTGTAACTGCCATACCAAAGAAGATAGTCATAATAGTGAGTTCATGGTACAACCTATTTCCTAAGATCTTAACATGGTGAGCTACCTAACAACCTTGAAGCCTAACCAGCACTTCTCAACTCACTTTCCAGTTTGGCCAACTCCCTCTGCAAATACAAAGAAATTTACCGGATATGTAAAAAGAATGTAACAAAAGCATACAGAGACAGAATCGATTAAATATAACAAGGAAAACTCTATCACAACCATTAAATCTAACAAGATCAACTATATCTCGTCCACATATGTATCTTAAGCACAAACATTCAACATCATCAATCAATCTTATCACTCACCTATATGTCCAAATGCTCACAAAGATCTCAGTCCGTCTCACTAGCAGAAACTAAAACCTGATGAGAGAAAAACAAACCTTAAGAACTCGACGTGGGCACCATCAAGCTGTCTAGTTCACTTACCAATCCAAATCATATGAGTATAACAATCGTTGCAGAGACCACGTTAATGATTGTTCATAAGGCAAGGGCAAACAGTCATAAGAATTCTAGAACTTGGATGTTTGATTATGGGATGATCCAGCGTTAGTCCAGCAACGTGCATGAAACCGAGTGAATTAGGCTAATCAGATGCTAAAAAGGTGAAAAAACCATTAACTATTTTGCATCTTCTAGACACAAACAATCAGCATCAAGCTTTGTGGCAAATAAGCGATCCAATTTCAAATCTTTATTTGTTTTGTTACCTATCTCCTCGGTCACTTCGTTTAGTGAAATCAAGATTTGAACTCTCTGCGTAGTGGCTTAACCATCAGTGTCAAAGCTCTGATCATCCTCTGAAGATAATGAATTCTCGATTTTGCATCAATCGATTGATGTTATCCCCTTTGAAACGAATCGCGAATTGACCTAAAACTCAATTTTTTTAAAAAAAAAATTCCAAAAATCTCTTAAAAACTAATCAAATCTCAATTGACATACCTCCGAACATCTAAAGAAGAACCCAGAAAGTATTGTTATAGCGTTGAACACGATCGTGACTTTACCTTCTTCTTCTTCCGCAGGATCTCGTCTTTTCTCCGTCAGAAAATCCACCGTCTTCTCCTTCTCGTTCTTCATCTTCTTCAACATCGCCTCCTACTCCATTAGATCGTTCTCCAAAGACTTCGTTTCTTTCCCCTTCGCTGAGATCGGTTACAACGGATGCTCGACGATCTAACTTTTCTGCTTCAACGCTTCTCAAATATTTCGCCGGAGATGGAGATGTCAAAATTTGGTAGAGTGTCTGAGAGCCCAACGGTCAGAATTCGAAATCCAAAACTGAGACTTTTGTGAATTTAAGAGACTCTTGGTCTCCAAGGCTTACGCAGATTTATATCACTCGTTTCGATTTTGAGTTTTTGACCGTTTGAAGAGTGTTTCTTCAACCCTTAAACCAAAGCAAATTTACATAACCAAATTCACATTAAACCGAGTCCATAAAAAAGTATAACCGTTGTTTATTAAAATCAATTTGGTTTAATTGAAGGACACATGTCCTTTTCTTATTCGATAATGTACCCAATCATACGTCTTAATCGATGATAAAGTCTATAACCGTAATTTGGGGCTTGATCTCTAGCGCCTTGTTGGGGATTTTGTTCTGTATCATTACCCATAAGCTCAATCTAACAATCGGAATCATTCCTTCGCTTAATGTAGCTGCTGATCTTCTCGGCTTCTTCTTCGTCAAATCGTGGACTGGGTTCTTGTCTAAATTAGGGTTTTCATCTAAACCCTTTACTAAGCAAGAGAACACTGTTATTCAGACTTGCGTTGTCTCCTGCTACGGTCTTGCTTATAGCGGTAAGAATCGTTACTTGCTTGCAAATGGGTTAATAGTAATCTTCCTGATTTGTTTACTTTTAGTTTCATGTGTGTTGATGATGAACAATGGGTTTGATTTTGAAGCTGTTTCTATATTCATTATGAGTCAGTGTCAAATGTTAGTCTCTGTTGATAAATAGTGTTTATGGTAAGAATCAGGTAACTTTATCAACAGGATTCTCCATTAGCTTAAACCACAATTTGGATAATCTTGTTTACGTGAGAGAATCATTCATAATACTAAGTTATTCTAGCTACTGTGCAAGTTTAATACGGATGATACTAACTTTGGATCCACTTGATGACTTTGTTGAAGGGAGCTGTAGCTATTCCAGATTGATGATGATCAAGTGTGGTTTTTTAGTCTTCTTATAGTGATATCCTTGGATTCTTGTTTTTCAGGAGGATCCACAAAGCCCAATTCCACATAGTCGTCCCAAAATCAGATGAATAGCCCAATTCCACATAGTCGATATGCAGCAGATGCACATTGATGGCCTCTGACACATGGTGTTCCAAGCCACTCTACATTTCTGGATAATAAGATGAATCATGCCCATCTCTTACTTATGCCTTGGAGCCAAAGTTGAGCCACACACGAAATTGAATCAGCTTCAGCCATTTTTTTCTCGGTAGAACTTTGGTAAGGCATTCATTTTAGTGTAGTTTACGTATAGACATAGCTAGTCTGGGGAGATTTGTTGGGGATTGTTGCTTTGTTTGACAGCTTACCAACTGAGTTGGATTTTGAAAGGAAAGTAGGGGAAAATGTTAAATTTGCTAAAGAATGAAGGAACTCAGTTGGTTTTTTTTTCAAACTTGTGCAGCTTTCATGTCGTCGTCCCCTATGCCATACCCTTTAGACTGCTTTTATTCTTGCTTCTGACTCTGTTTAGAGCCTCTTGCTCGTTGTAGATTGATTTTATTTTGTGACTATATATGGCTACATTATGGTTATTAGGTAGGGGTGCCTACATAGCATAGTCAATGGGTAAAAATCCAGAGTCATCGTCATGTTTAAACTAGTCCAAAAACCGCAAAGAGCAACACTTCTGCTTTAGTTGTATCGTTGAAATGGTAAGGATTAGGAGAATCTTGATAGGTTTGAGCTGTCTTGTATTTTTAGATTTGTATTAATGTAGCAAATTTGAGGTTTAGGCGTGGAAGGTTTGACCGTGTATCAGGGAAGGTTTCAAGAAAGGAAGAAGTTGAAGAACAAGAGCATAGATTAATTGTCAGGTTGTTTCTGATACATAGAAACTTGAAAGGGTAAGAACAATCAAGAAATAGAAACTGATCTTGTTTAGTTCATGCTTGTTTTGTTGTCCTAAGCAGAGATAAACACTAGTTTTGTTAATTCACTTCACTCGTAAATTTTTACGTCAAATCTATCATCTTGTAACACTTGCTTATTTCATTGAATGCATAACTCTTTCTTTGAGTGTTTGTCTCATGCTAGTCCGAATTTGAAAGCTTAAGGCCGTCGAATCCACTATCATTTTATAGAATTTTTTTTTCAAGTTAAAAATGTTCCATGAACATACAAAACTCAGAAATATTGACTCTGTTATTTGGTTACAAACTTTTTTTTTTTGGTCAAAATTTGGTTACAAACTAAATAACCAAATAACATCATCAAAACACGAGTTGTTTCAATGACTTCACCAACCATACATGAATCATTCGTTTCATTTCGCTCTCATTCCCATATTTTCATGTTCATTAACAAAAACTGCTGTTGGTAATAAAAAAATTCAGCAGAATTTGAACTATGAAATGGAGATAGTGGTCGAGCGAGAAAGAAAATCACAAAGCTAGTATAATCCAACAGTTACACCAATCCGTGCGTTGTTTCTATATTTTCATGGTAAAAAAGAAGTTGTTCTAGTAATTGGAGTATAAACACATTTATTCTGGTGGCAAGCTTTGCAATATGAGAAGCTTAACTTGAATCAGAATTCACCCACACAACTGCAAGAGTCACAAGAGAAGCATAGATTGAAGTAGGCAGCTTCTGCACAACTTTGCCAACTCCCGGGACACCTTCCGTGGCCTTCTTCGTCGCAATAGCCACAGTTGGAGCCACAATCAAAGATATGATCAAACCCTGACTCACCACGTTAAATGTCTCAGCCGTAATCTGCTCAATAAACTTCACAAACTCATCCCTATCAATTTCTCCATCCAAGTTGATATCGCAATCCTGTTAGAAGAACATCACACAAACAATATGAGCAATCAAATTTACCAAATTTTTTAAAGACTTGAATTGATTGTCTGGTTGTCTCCATTTTATTTTGGTTAACACAAAATTTATTTGCTAATACTTAAAATCAATATTAATATTTCGGTAGACGCTAATCAAGCGTTTGATCCAGCCAATTAATCGGAGATTAAGCAACGATTATGTATCCATAATATTTACTTTTTACATGTTTTGAAAATGTAAAAGTTAAATATATTATTTAGACTATAATTTTTCTTTTTTTTTAAATGTGTTTTTATTTATTCCAAAAACTTCAATGAAAATCCTTTTAAAACACTTTAATCAGTTGCCTAGACCGATTAGTCATGAGCAATACTTGGGTTCACCCCTAGGGGTGAATCCTTTTATTCACCCCCTTTTATTTTAACCAATCAAAATTCGCCACTTAATAAAAAAAATTAAACTCATTTAATTATTAAATTTAATCCCTAACCATTCTTTTGTACACCCAAACCGATATTTAATCTCGTTAATTACAAAATCTAAACCCTAATTCTCCTTTGTAAACCCAAACCGCCATTTAAACTCGTTTAATCGTAAAAAATCTAAACCCTAATCGTATTTTATAAACCCAAACCGACATCTAACCTCGTTTAATTGTAAAATCTAAATTTGTTTATAAACCCAAACCGATATTTAACCTCGTTTAATCATTAAATCTAAACCATGATCGTACTTTATAAACCCAAACCGACATCTAACCTCGTTTAATTGTAAAATCTAAATTTGTTTATAAACCCAAACCGATATTTAACCTCGTTTAATCATAAAATCTAAACCCTAATCGTACTTTCTAAACCCAAACCGACATTTAACCTCGTTTAATTGTAAAATCTAAATCTGTTTATAAACCCAAACCGATATTTAACCTTGTTTAATCATAAAATCTAAACCTTGATCCTTTCTAATAAACTCAAACCGATACATAATTTCGTTTTAGTGGTAAATTAGATTTTATAATTAAATTAAATTTTTATTATTATTATTAGATGACAAATTTTGATTGGCTCAAATATAGAGAGTGAATATAAGGGTTCACCCCTAGTATTTTTCTTTACTATGTGCTAAAACAATGATGTAATAATTAAACAGCATTTGGGCTCATAATGGTTGAAAGATATGTCTGCGTAGGCCCAACATTACTGATATAAACAAGTTCCATTTTCCGGGTCGGGTCATAAGATCCGAATTTACAAAGGCATTCAAATTTCACTCTCTTTGTTCAATCTAAAACCCTAAATCTTGTTCGATTAGCTTTCGCTAAAAACCTGAGTTTGAAATCGTTGAAGATTTGAAGACACTTAGATCTGTCAAAATGGGCAAACCAAGCAAAGCTTGTGGTTTTTTTCAAACGATTGTTCATATGGGCTCAGATTTTTTTTTTTTTGGTTCTGTAATGGTTTTGTGTTTGAGATTTGGTTTAGTGACACAAAGTTTCTGATGTTATTTTTCATTTTTAAGAAATTCGATAAGAAGCTTCAATTTTACGCAAGTAAGCTCGAATTCGAAGTTTTTTCTCCTAAACAAAGAAATTGCAATGTGTCTGAAACTTTGTTTGTGAATGCAGAGGTCAAAGATACAATTACTTCTTTGTCTGTCCAAAAGGAGATTGGCAAGGTAAACACTTCCCTTAGGATTATGTTTCCCCCATTAGTGAAAGTATCAATCTATGTTAGAAATTATTAAGAATGTTGCGATACTGCAATTTGTGTCCATTGTTTAGTGCAGGCATTGTAGGAATTGTAGGAGTTTGTAAATGAGCTTACTTCTATTATTGTGAAAGCTTTGAACTTTTTATATATATGTATGATTTGCTAATGAGGGTAACTCTAAGTACGGTTTGTTCAGAAGAAGAAAATCCACAGCCGTCAAAAGAAGTTAAAAGGCGTATGATCTCACCAACCTCTCGGAGTTTCTTCCTGAGTTTAATGCTTTGCAGAAGTCAGCTCTTCCTGCACCCGAGTTGAAGATGAACTGTAAAAGGCGACAAAAGCTTGTGTAAACTCTCCATTTCCACTGTGGTTGAACTTTCTTTGTTGCCAATTGAATCTGAAGGATTGTGTTGTGTGTTTTTAGATTGACGGAAGGGGAAAGATTGAATAAGGTTCTAGACCATCCAGCTTTTCAAGCTGATCCAATTGGTTCGATATTTCAGCATTTGCAAAGTCAACAGCCACCGGAGGAAGAGAAGCCGAAGAAGAAGACTAACACAAATGGAAGCAAGAAAAGGAATAAGAAAAAATGAAAGGCTAAATCCATGGATTTCTGATCTTGTCCTATAGAGATAAGTTTACTTATGTTTTGTTTTGTTGTTTTGTTATAGTAGTAACAAAAAACATGAGTTTGGGAATGAAGAATCTTCAAATTTGATCCTTGTTATTGTGCAAATGACACAAATTTTTCATAAACCTATAAAATGTGCTCGAATCACCAACACAAATCATCTCATTAATCACACCATTCAAGAGAGAAACCTAAATTTGTAAACTTATTTTATGGTTTCAAGCTAAATCTTCTGTGGAACACAAGGGATCACGAGATTGGTTCACTGATCTCGAGGAGTTCATTGCTGAGTCCTGTAAAGATGAGAGAGTCTGTTTCGATCGGTCTGAACTTGATGAACGAGGAATTAGAATAAAGGAGGAGAAGAAATAGGGAATTGCCTCATATCAGATCAGTTCACAAGGGGAAGCGATCAAGCACACAGCTTCACGGTGACGATCAGTAGCATTACCAGAGATGCGTTGATGCGAGAGCAAGAGAAGAGACCTTTGATCAGAGTTTCGAGAAATGCTCGGCTTTTACAACTCCGTTCCCTGTGACAACAACCAGAAGCTCTAATGGATAAGTTTGTATCTGAGTTTTAGAGATGCAAACACGATGAGATTCGGTTTGAAAACAGATTCCTAGAGTGACTTAAAAAGTTTTCAAAATTAAGCAAATCACCTTTCAAAATAGAGTTGAAGAACTTTTTGCAGCATAGCCAATAGCCCTGGTTTGTCTTTATCTTCTTTTTCCTGTTAATACGCTGATGGGCGTGTTTGTTTCTTAGTCGCTCAAGGAGCGACAGCAACAAATAAAATACACTGTTCTGATGCAACTTAATAACTCCAGCGACTAACTCGACGGTGAGGACTGTGATTTTTCAGCGACTGTGCCAGCTCAAATTGGACGCTGCGACTGTTCCAGCTCAGTTTTCTGGTCGCAGCGTTTTGATTTTTGAAGCAAAATTTAAAATAGCTTTACTTTTTAACTGTTACGGTGAAAGACATAAAGCATTTACACCTTTAATTTTTTCTGTCGCTGTTGCTTCTTGAGCGACTAAGAAACGAACACGCCCGATATCAGTAACCACGACTATATCACATGAAGACATCCAAAACTAGATATCCACAAGGGATATCTGAGGCATGCAGGTATACAAAACAAAAGTGATGATGTCTTGTTCAAAGGAAAGTGAAGAAGAGAACAGTTGTGCCGATCTTACTGCAAATAAACCTTCTTCTTCTACTCTTTATTTTGTTTATTTATCTTTTAGACTTAGGAATTTTAGGATTTTGGAATCAGAAGTTGTGTGCCTATATCTGTGTTTTTGAGGCTTCTCGATTGTGTTTAGGTTACGACCATGAATTCCAAAAACGTATCGCGTTAGGCCTAACACTGGAATTGTTTCATCTGAGGTCCACTTTTGAAGTTCTTGGTTCGTTCTCTGATCATCAGTTCTGTTTTGTTTATTGTACCTTTGATTATTAATGGAGAGTACAGACTACAGAGCAACTCTTCTTAAAAACACATTGATGATACAATTAAAGAAGATTGAACAATCGAGCTAATGCCTAGAGAAGCAGATCCTTCTTCCCCAATCTCTACTAAAGGTAAATTTACTCATTGTATCATTGAAGGATCTACATGGTTTTGTTAATACCGAACTTTAGGTATTAGATTGATGGCTTCATGTTCTCTTGAAGGCCCTGAAATCTCTTCCACTGACGAAGAAGAAGAGACGATGAAACCACAAAAGAAGAGAGGAAAGAGAAACCCGAGTCTTGTTATTCACAACACAGTCAACTATTGTCACCACAGTTGTAGCTAACTCCTCATAGACCTTGTGCAAGAAACAAACCACCCACGAAGCATTAGAGGAAACAAAAGGGCTTGAAAGTCTGCTCTATCATTGATATAAACAATAGAAACCCATGCCTTATCATCTTCTGATTTGCAAGTATCCGACCTAGCTGCAAGTCTTATCTAAATCAAAAGCAAGTATATTTTCAACAACAATCTTCTCAACCTGTTCAATGCAAATGGCAGCAACAAGAGAGAAAAAAAAAATCAATTCCTTAAGAAAAGATAACAAAACACAAAATTGAGTTTAAGAACACCTTGCTCATATAGATGCTAACGGCCTCCTTGAATTGGCCAGTCATCGCCTGCCACACGTCAACTCCACACTCGCCTAATTGCAACTTGACTTCACTTCGCACGTGTCTCCCCACACGTGTAATGCTATATCATACTAATTACCTTGGCTTCTAATCGAATCCTGAGAACAGAGAAAGCTTCCATAGACTCGAAGATACGAAAGCCCTTCAATTTTAAACCCTAATCTCGCTCTCTTTCTCTCTCTCGTCCGAATCAATCCCGATTGTCGTGGTGGGAGGAGAAGCAAAGCCCTAATTTTTCTCAGACGCCGTTCGTACGAGTTTGGGACCGAAAGAAAAGGACAAGATGATTTCCACGGCGAACGGCGAGGTAATCATTACTAACGATGGAGCTACGATCCTCAACAAGATGGAGGTTTTGCAGCCAGCGGCGAAGATGTTAGTCGAGCTTTCCAAATCTCAAGATTCAGCCGCCGGAGATGGGACTACAACCGTCGTCGTAATCGCCGGTGCGCTTCTCAAGGAGTGTCAATCGCTTCTCTCAAACGGGATCCACCCTACTGTCATCTCAGACTCGCTTCACAAGGCTTGTGTTAAGGCGATTATATCTTGACGGCCATGGCTGTTCCGGTGGAGCTCACTGATCGAGATTCACTTGTTAAAGCTGCGAGCACGTCGCTTAACAGTAAAAATATTCAACGAACAACAGAGAGAAAAATAAGTTAGTGAAGGTCAAAAAAACTTAGTTAAAAAAAGGGAACAATTCTACTTAGCCGCAAAAAGGAAAATGGAATAGTTTCTAAATTCTAAAGTAGTTGTCCTATTTATAAATAGTCATTTAAAACATGAGAGAACGATAAGGCGTCTTCTGGGACATCGCGGTTTTACCAATCCCAAAAAATCTCTCGAATTATCACAAAATTTAATCAACTCTTGTGGTAAACGGTTAAAATGGGGAAGTGTCAACCTGACTTTTAGGCCAAAAATATATTATTCTATAATTGTTTGATTAATAGCAAAAAATTTACTAACTAAGAGAAACACATGTATGCCCATATATTTACATATTTTGGTAGTTTTAGTTTCTAATATTTTTTCAAAATATTTTTATAATTGCTTTACTAATAGCAAAATCTTTAATAATATAAAACAAGTAAGAGAAAATGAGGCATGATATAACAAAAATTTAAATAACAAATGATACTAAAAATATAATTAAAAGAATATTTATGTTAAAAAAAATCAAAAATAAAAAAAATTGAGTAGTTTTGCATCACTAATGTCAATATATAGTTACTTCATACCAAAAAAAATGTCAATATATAGTTACTTAAATGATTAGTAAGCCGGAAATATATATTAATAACATTTGATAAAAACAAACCTCCGCGTAGCGGGGGTTAATAACTTAGTGTATATATAAATAATGTAATCACTCTTCTTATGTCCACTGATATAAGAGATGTCAAATTAGAAATTTCAATTATTTTTAAGTCGTGTTGAAAAGTTAGTGAAAAAATGAAAAATCAACGAGTTATTACGTCATACGAATAAAGAAATAAAACGGATTTTAATTCCTTTTTTTTTTTTGGACTTGTAACTTGGAACCCTTGTTTCGTTTTCTTTCCTCGATCTTCTTCTTCTTCTTCCCCAATCTCTTCTTATTTGGTGAGCTTTTTAGATCCTCGTTTCTGGTTCTTTTTTGCTCATTGTTTGTTTCCGAGGTTTAAAAATTCCTTAAATTCGTTCAATTCCTCGATTGAAGATACCTGAAAATCGCGATTGTTCTAGGTCCGCCGCTGCTTGGATCTGCAAATTCCCTTCGAATTTGATATATTTTTGATTCAAATTCGTCGGAGGAGCGAAGATGAGCGCGAAAAAGCTTGAAGGTTCGTCGGCTCCGGCGAATCGACGGGATCCCTACGAGGTTCTTTGTGTACCTAAGGACGCTAATGATCAAGAAATCAAATCCGCTTACAGAAAATTAGCTCTCAAGTAAGCCAAAATTTCTTAGGGTTTCTGGTTTGTTATATATGAAATCTGGAATTGGTCCTATTTGAATTGTATACTGTGTCTATGAATTCCATTGATATGTGAAGAATCTTCTATGTCATGCTTTTGACTTTGTTGAAGATCCTTCTGTGTATATCTATTGTATCCTAATGACTTTACATTATTGGATCCAATACAATTGATAGGTATCATCCGGATAAGAATGCGAACAATCCTGATGCTTCTGAACTTTTCAAGGAAGTTGCATTTTCTTATAGCATTTTGTCTGACCCTGAAAAGAGAAGGCACTATGACAATGCAGGTTTTATGTGTTGTGTTAGAATCAAAAGAGTTTTCTATAGAGAGTGAATGTTGTATGTGTGTTTTTTTTGTTACAGCCTGGGATTGTTCAGCTTGGTAATGTACTTATGCATTATTTCTTGAGGAACGGCTTGAATGCTTCAGGGTTTTAATATATGCTTGAATGCAGAACGTCTTCCGAAATCTACCCCAGGGTAGGATAAGGTATCAAATGTTGGTTTACTCTTTTTTTTTTTTCTTGGTGTTCATACCTCTTTTTCTTTTCTGATTGTTTCGATTTTGCATATTGCGGATGGCCAGGGGTAGAGTAGAACCAGGGATTTAGATGGTGAAGAACTCTTGGAGCAGTTGCCAGCTTTACAGCAGCTTCTCTATCGTCTCATCGGTTGCAGGGTACTTTTTCTGATGTTATTAGTTTCTGTTGTTGATAGTTTGTGACATTGTGTTGTGGCTGCACTTGCTAATCAATGAACTGCACTTACTTTTTTCAGCCAGAAGGTGCTGCTAACCACAATCATGTTATTCAATATGCACTTGCTCTGGTACGTAATAAATTCTCCCTGGTCCTAGGATTAACATTTCCACAACTGGACACAGTTGTTGGTGTCTTGCTCTGCAAAAGCGAAGCTCGAAAATTTCTAAACTTCTTTATCATCGTATTATAGGTGTTGAAAGAGAGTTTTAAAGTCTATTGTGCTATCAATGATGGAATCATCAATCTCATTGACAAGGTAGGTCTAGTTTGTCTTTTTGCCATCATAGCTATCATATCTCTCTCTGCTTTCCTTATTCCCTACTTATTTTTTCATATAATTTTTCATCACTTCCCTTGAGATATACAAGCGTGCAGGTCAGCAGGTGATTTTGTTGGACTATTTCAGTTGGTATATATTTTACTTGTCGCTCATTTTGTGTGTAACAAGGGATAATTTGTTTTTCAGGCTCGTAGCCTTTCTGATTTATATGAAGCCTGCAAAGGATTGGAACTTGCAAGGAATTTTCAATTTCCTGTTCTAGGAGAGGTACTAACTGAGGACAACTTTTGATAAATTTAATTGACAACCATTGCTTGTTTCTGTTACTTAATACATTACTTTACATTGTTTACTTCAGCCTCCACAATCTTTTCTGACAACAATGGAGGAGTATATTAAAGAAGCACCGCGGGTTGTCGATGTCCCAGCGGAAACACTGGTATCTATGCATATATTCTCATATTAGTGATCCAATTTTTTTTTTTGGTCTTTTGGCTTTTTTTTTCTCTCTGTCTTATGTGATAATAAAGTTGTCTACATTCAGCTTCTAACGTATAGGCTGGATGATGGACTGAATGTCGAAGATACTGAACTGTCACATGAAGAACGTGAAATGTTACCTTCAGATGATGCCGTTGTTGTATCTGAAGAAACAGAACCTTCTCCCCCGCCTCCTCCTTCAGCCAACGCTCAGAACTTCATTGATACCGATGATTTACTGGTGAAAAGTCTATCATGATCACTTTATGATTTTGATTTCAATTTTGTTACTTACTGCGATTCCTATGTCTCAAGTTCTATTTGTTCAATTTTCCCCACAGGGCCTGAACACTGGTGCTCCTGATGCATCAGTGATCGAAGACCAAAATGCACTTGCTTTAGCCATTATTTCAACTGATGGTGAGCTTCTTGCTGGACCATTTACATGTACACTAATATTCTGCCAGTCTTGCGTTTCATGTGATATTAATTCAGTTTTGTTAAGTCACAGCTGGAGCATGAGAGAAAAAAGTTGCAACTCAGTGATACATGAGGCAGTGTGAAGGAGTTGTTCAATGAACACAGAGCGATAGTGTAAGTCTCTACTATCCTTAGAAGTTCCCTAGATCTGATGCCATGTTAAAACGCAATTCAAGATAAGAAGATTGGAGATTTTTGGGTTGAGTAGATAGATTTTTAGTGTTGACGAGAACACAGAGTTTTAGTGTTTTAGTGTTGGGGGATGTACTTAACTTTTGTTTGTTGATTGGTTAAGTTTACATATTTACTAATTGTTTTGGATTAACTTTCGTTTTAGGGAGATTTTGTTTCGAATCTAACACTTGGGATGCCTCCACTTCGATGAGGTATTTCTGTTTTTCCCGCTTTGTTTGTGTTTTTGATTTTTTTTGTTTTTTCTTAGAAACCCAAAAAAAGATAATGGATATTTATATGGCTGGGCAAAAAACACAAACCCAAATCGGAACCCACCCTAAAAATCCGGATCAAGTCGGTTATGTCTACCCATGTGTGTAGTGGTATGGCCTAGAACCAAATTACCACTATACATGTCTACCCATGTAAGGGTTTGGGTCCGGGTATTACCCGGACCCGAACATGCATTAGAATATCCAAAATATTTGTTCCCATTTGTACCCAATACTCAACTGATACTAGGTTATCAACAATTATTCGGAAGCGTACCAAAATACACGTAACGTAATTGAAATCATACAAATGTTCAGGGATTTTGTACCCCGAACCTTCCTGGTATCGGGTACAAAATCCCTGAACAGAAGAAATACCCATTGTTTTTGGGGTATTTATAAGTTCTTGAAAACCGAACTGACCAAACTTGAAAAGACTGTAACCAAACCCAAACCAAATATTTATAATTACCCAATTGGGTAATAATATATTCAAAACCTGATAGAACTTAAACCCCATTGGATTCTAACCCGATCCCAAACCCAAACCCAAACCCAAACCCGAACCCGAACCCAAACCTGAACCTGAACCCGAACCCATTACCCAAAGCCCATACAATTATAAAAGAGTCAAATGACTCCGGATTGTGACGGTACCTAGGACAGGGGCTCGAATCCTATAAAAGAGTTGCGAATTGGTACCCTCGGCTTTGGAAACACAACAAGACCAAATCGGCTTAGAAAGAATTTATGACAAAAGAGTCAAATGACTCCGGATTGTGACGGGTCCTAGGACAGGGGCTCGAATCCTATAAAAGAGTTGCGAATTAGTACCCTCGGCTTTGGAAACACAACAAGACCAAATAGGCTTAGAAAGAATTTATGACAAAAGAGTCAAATGACTCCGGATTGTGACGGGTCCTAGGACAGGGGCTCGAATCCTATAAAAGAGTTGCGAATTGGTACCCTCGGCTTTGGAAAAACAACAAGACCAAATCGGCTTAGAAAGAATTTATCACAAAAGAGTCAAATGACTCCGGATTGTGACGGGTCCTAGGACAGGGGCTCGAATCCTATAAAAGAGTTGCGAATTAGTACCCTCGGCTTTGGAAACACAACAAGACCAAATCGGCTTAGAAAGAATTTATGACAAAAGAGTCAAATGACTCCGGATTGTGACGGGTCCTAGGACAGGGGCTTGAATCCTATAAAAGAGTTGCGAATTGGTACCCTCGGCTTTGGAAAAACAACAAGACCAAATCGTCTTAGAAAGAATTTATGACAAAAGAGTCAAATGACTCATGATTGTGACGGGTCCTAGGACAGGGGCTCGAATCCTATAAAAGAGTTGCGAATTAGTACCCTCGGCTTTGGAAACACAACAAGACCAAATCGGCTTAGAAAGAATTTATGACAAAAGAGTCAAATGACTCCGGATTGTGACGGGTCCTAGGACAGGGGCTCGAATCCTATAAAAGAGTTGCGAATTGGTACCCTCGGCTTTGGAAAAACAACAAGACCAAATCGGCTTAGAAAGAATTTATGACAAAAGAGTCAAATGACTCCGGATTGTGACGGGTCCTAGGACAGGGGCTCGAATCCTATAAAAGAGTTGCGAATTCGTACCCTCGGCTTTGGAAACACAACAAGACCAAATCGGCTTAGAAAGAATTTATGACAAAAGAGTCAAATGACTCCGGATTGTGACGGGTCCTAGGACAGGGGCTCGAATCCTATAAAAGAGTTGCGAATTGGTACCCTCGGCTTTGGAAAAACAACAAGACCAAATCGGCTTAGAAAGAATTTATGACAAAAGAGTCAAATGACTCCGGATTGTGACGGGTCCTAGGACAGGGGCTCGAATCCTATAAAAGAGTTGCGAATTGGTACCCTCGGCTTTGGAAACACAACAAGACCAAATCGGCTTAGAAAGAATTTATGACAAAAGAGTCAAATGACTCCGGATTGTGACGGGTCCTAGGACAGGGGCTCGAATCCTATAAAAGAGTTGCGAATTGGTACCCTCGGCTTTGGAAACACAACAAGACCAAATCGGCTTAGAAAGAATTTATGACAAAAGAGTCAAATGACTCCGGATTGTGACGGGTCCTAGGACAGGGGCTCGAATCCTATAAAAGAGTTGCGAATTCGTACCCTCGGCTTTGGAAAAACAACAAGACCAAATCGGCTTAGAAAGAATTTATGACAAAAGAGTCAAATGACTCCGGATTGTGACGGGTCCTAGGACAGGGGCTCGAATCCTATAAAAGAGTTGCGAATTGGTACCCTCGGCTTTGGAAACACAACAAGACCAAATCGGCTTAGAAAGAATTTATGACAAAAGAGTCAAATGACTCCGGATTGTGACGGGTCCTAGGACAGGGGCTCGAATCCTATAAAAGAGTTGCGAATTGGTACCCTCGGCTTTGGAAAAACAACAAGACCAAATCGGCTTAGAAAGAATTTATGACAAAAGAGTCAAATGACTCCGGATTGTGACGGGTCCTAGGACAGGGGCTCGAATCCTATAAAAGAGTTGCGAATTGGTACCCTCGGCTTTGGAAACACAACAAGACCAAATCGGCTTAGAAAGAATTTATGACAAAAGAGTCAAATGACTCCGGATTGTGACGGGTCCTAGGACAGGGGCTCGAATCCTATAAAAGAGTTGCGAATTGGTACCCTCGGCTTTGGAAACACAACAAGACCAAATCGGCTTAGAAAGAATTTATGACAAAAGAGTCAAATGACTCCGGATTGTGACGGGTCCTAGGACAGGGGCTCGAATCCTATAAAAGAGTTGCGAATTGGTACCCTCGGCTTTGGAAACACAACAAGACCAAATCGGCTTAGAAAGAATTTATGACAAAAGAGTCAAATGACTCCGGATTGTGACGGGTCCTAGGACAGGGGCTCGAATCCTATAAAAGAGTTGCGAATTGGTACCCTCGGCTTTGGAAACACAACAAGACCAAATCGGCTTAGAAAGAATTTATGACAAAAGAGTCAAATGACTCCGGATTGTGACGGGTCCTAGGACAGGGGCTCGAATCCTATAAAAGAGTTGCGAATTGGTACCCTCGGCTTTGGAAACACAACAAGACCAAATCGGCTTAGAAAGAATTTATGACAAAAGAGTCAAATGACTCCGGATTGTGACGGGTCCTAGGACAGGGGCTCGAATCCTATAAAAGAGTTGCGAATTGGTACCCTCGGCTTTGGAAACACAACAAGACCAAATCGGCTTAGAAAGAATTTATGACAAAAGAGTCAAATGACTCCGGATTGTGACGGGTCCTAGGACAGGGGCTCGAATCCTATAAAAGAGTTGCGAATTGGTACCCTCGGCTTTGGAAACACAACAAGACCAAATCGGCTTAGAAAGAATTTATGACAAAAGAGTCAAATGACTCCGGATTGTGACGGGTCCTAGGACAGGGGCTCGAATCCTATAAAAGAGTTGCGAATTGGTACCCTCGGCTTTGGAAACACAACAAGACCAAATCGGCTTAGAAAGAATTTATGACAAAAGAGTCAAATGACTCCGGATTGTGACGGGTCCTAGGACAGGGGCTCGAATCCTATAAAAGAGTTGCGAATTAGTACCCTCGGCTTTGGAAACACAACAAGACCAAATCGGCTTAGAAAGAATTTATGACAAAAGAGTCAAATGACTCCGGATTGTGACGGGTCCTAGGACAGGGGCTCGAATCCTATAAAAGAGTTGCGAATTGGTACCCTCGGCTTTGGAAAAACAACAAGACCAAATCGGCTTAGAAAGAATTTATGACAAAAGAGTCAAATGACTCCGGATTGTGACGGGTCCTAGGACAGGGGCTCGAATCCTATAAAAGAGTTGCGAATTAGTACCCTCGGCTTTGGAAACACAACAAGACCAAATCGGCTTAGAAAGAATTTATGACAAAAGAGTCAAATGACTCCGGATTGTGACGGGTCCTAGGACAGGGGCTCGAATCCTATAAAAGAGTTGCGAATTGGTACCCTCGGCTTTGGAAACACAACAAGACCAAATCGGCTTAGAAAGAATTTATGACAAAAGAGTCAAATGACTCCGGATTGTGACGGGTCCTAGGACAGGGGCTCGAATCCTATAAAAGAGTTGCGAATTGGTACCCTCGGCTTTGGAAAAACAACAAGACCAAATCGGCTTAGAAAGAATTTATGACAAAAGAGTCAAATGACTCCGGATTGTGACGGGTCCTAGGACAGGGGCTCGAATCCTATAAAAGAGTTGCGAATTGGTACCCTCGGCTTTGGAAACACAACAAGACCAAATCGGCTTAGAAAGAATTTATGACAAAAGAGTCAAATGACTCCGGATTGTGACGGGTCCTAGGACAGGGGCTCGAATCCTATAAAAGAGTTGCGAATTGGTACCCTCGGCTTTGGAAAAACAACAAGACCAAATCGGCTTAGAAAGAATTTATGACAAAAGAGTCAAATGACTCCGGATTGTGACGGGTCCTAGGACAGGGGCTCGAATCCTATAAAAGAGTTGCGAATTGGTACCCTCGGCTTTGGAAACACAACAAGACCAAATCGGCTTAGAAAGAATTTATGACAAAAGAGTCAAATGACTCCGGATTGTGACGGGTCCTAGGACAGGGGCTCGAATCCTATAAAAGAGTTGCGAATTGGTACCCTCGGCTTTGGAAACACAACAAGACCAAATCGGCTTAGAAAGAATTTATGACAAAAGAGTCAAATGACTCCGGATTGTGACGGGTCCTAGGACAGGGGCTCGAATCCTATAAAAGAGTTGCGAATTGGTACCCTCGGCTTTGGAAACACAACAAGACCAAATCGGCTTAGAAAGAATTTATGACAAAAGAGTCAAATGACTCCGGATTGTGACGGGTCCTAGGACAGGGGCTCGAATCCTATAAAAGAGTTGCGAATTGGTACCCTCGGCTTTGGAAACACAACAAGACCAAATCGGCTTAGAAAGAATTTATGACAAAAGAGTCAAATGACTCCGGATTGTGACGGGTCCTAGGACAGGGGCTCGAATCCTATAAAAGAGTTGCGAATTGGTACCCTCGGCTTTGGAAACACAACAAGACCAAATCGGCTTAGAAAGAATTTATGACAAAAGAGTCAAATGACTCCGGATTGTGACGGGTCCTAGGACAGGGGCTCGAATCCTATAAAAGAGTTGCGAATTGGTACCCTCGGCTTTGGAAAAACAACAAGACCAAATCGGCTTAGAAAGAATTTATGACAAAAGAGTCAAATGACTCCGGATTGTGACGGGTCCTAGGACAGGGGCTCGAATCCTATAAAAGAGTTGCGAATTGGTACCCTCGGCTTTGGAAACACAACAAGACCAAATCGGCTTAGAAAGAATTTATGACAAAAGAGTCAAATGACTCCGGATTGTGACGGGTCCTAGGACAGGGGCTCGAATCCTATAAAAGAGTTGCGAATTGGTACCCTCGGCTTTGGAAAAACAACAAGACCAAATCGGCTTAGAAAGAATTTATGACAAAAGAGTCAAATGACTCCGGATTGTGACGGGTCCTAGGACAGGGGCTCGAATCCTATAAAAGAGTTGCGAATTAGTACCCTCGGCTTTGGAAACACAACAAGACCAAATCGGCTTAGAAAGAATTTATGACAAAAGAGTCAAATGACTCCGGATTGTGACGGGTCCTAGGACAGGGGCTCGAATCCTATAAAGAGTTGCAAATTGGTACCCTCGGCTTTGGAAAAACAACAAGACCAAATCGGCTTAGAAAGAATTTATGACAAAAGAGTCAAATGACTCCGGATTGTGACGGGTCCTAGGACAGGGCTCGAATCCTATAAAGAGTTGCGAATTAGTACCCTCGGCTTTGGAAAAACAACAAGACCAAATCGGCTTAGAAAGAATTTATGACAAAAGAGTCAAATGACTCCGGATTGTGACGGGTCCTAGGACAGGGGCTCGAATCCTATAAAAGAGTTGCGAATTGGTACCCTCGGCTTTGGAAACACAACAAGACCAAATCGGCTTAGAAAGAATTTATGACAAAAGAGTCAAATGACTCCGGATTGTGACGGGTCCTAGGACAGGGGCTCGAATCCTATAAAAGAGTTGCGAATTGGTACCCTCGGCTTTGGAAACACAACAAGACCAAATCGGCTTAGAAAGAATTTATGACAAAAGAGTCAAATGACTCCGGATTGTGACGGGTCCTAGGACAGGGGCTCGAATCCTATAAAAGAGTTGCGAATTGGTACCCTCGGCTTTGGAAAAACAACAAGACCAAATCGGCTTAGAAAGAATTTATGACAAAAGAGTCAAATGACTCCGGATTGTGACGGGTCCTAGGACAGGGGCTCGAATCCTATAAAAGAGTTGCGAATTGGTACCCTCGGCTTTGGAAAAACAACAAGACCAAATCGGCTTAGAAAGAATTTATGACAAAAGAGTCAAATGACTCCGGATTGTGACGGGTCCTAGGACAGGGGCTCGAATCCTATAAAAGAGTTGCGAATTAGTACCCTCGGCTTTGGAAAAACAACAAGACCAAATCGGCTTAGAAAGAATTTATGACAAAAGAGTCAAATGACTCCGGATTGTGACGGGTCCTAGGACAGGGGCTCGAATCCTATAAAAGAGTTGCGAATTAGGTACCCTCGGCTTTGGAAAACAACAAGACCAAATCGGCTTAGAAAGAATTTATGACAAAAGAGTCAAATGACTCCGGATTGTGACGGGTCCTAGGACAGGGGCTCGAATCCTATAAAAGAGTTGCGAATTGTACCCTCGGCTTTGGAAAACATACAAGACCAAATGGCTTAGAAAAGAATTTTATGACAAAAGAGTCAATGACTCCGGATTGTGACGGAGTCCTAGGACAGGGCTCGAATCCTATAAAAGAGTTGCGAATTGGTACCCTCGGCTTTGGAAAACAACAAGACCAAATCGGCTTAGAAAGAATTTA